>PVJC01037070.1:0-17383 GCA_004026665.1 Murina feae | reverse complement strand
AGTGTGGCTTCAGTTATGCATCTTCCTGGAAATGACTCATTGCTCACTTAGGTTTATCATCTGAGCTGTGAATATAGGGGGAAATGTGTGCACTGTGTGTGGGGGGGAAGGGCACATACATGGGTGAGTGTGTTTTCCCTTAAGTGACTCATTTATGTATACCACTTGCACAGCACACACTGGATGCACCTACCTCTAGGTGGAACACTATACCAGCATGTTTGGCAGACTCTCATTCAAACCAGGTCTCTGAACTTTCTTTAGCTACATCTCCATGATAACTATAGAAAAGATAAATGCATGCTTACAAGCATTTAAAACCTTTGTTGCCATTGCTTTAGAATTATTAAATATGTTCTTTGAGCTAATAGAGTTGATATATTTTTTCTTGGTGTTGGCCTTTTTTCTGCCACTGTGTGTTTATTTATATATATGAATATATATAATATATATAATATAAAATATTATATATACATGTATAATAAAATATTATATATAACATATATAGTAAATATAATATAATATAATATAATATAATATAATATAATATAATATAATATAATATATATAAAATAAAATAAAATAATAATATGCTAATTAGACAGAATGTTCTTCCTGGACAAAGCCGGGGCTGCAGCCCTGGGATCGAAGCAGCCACTGGGGCTGTGAAGGAGGGATCCAGGAGGGATCCAGGCAACTGATCAGGGCTGCAAGGGATCAAGGTAGTCACCTTGTCTGTGAGGGAGGGATCGAGGCAGTCACTGCTGTGAAAGTCTACTCTTGCACAAGTTTTGTGCATCAGGCCTCTAGTATATATATATAAACTCTGTATATACCACTGTATGTTAGACACTGTTGTTTTAGGCATGTGGGATACATCAGTGAACAAAACACATAAATCCTTGCTATTGTGGCCTAGAGAGGGAGTTAGAGAATAAACAATAAAAATGTTAAATCAGGTGATATATTAGGAGTTGAAAATCATTATGAAGAGGGCAATACAGGGAATTTGAAGAGATGCGGGTGGGATGCAAGTTTTACTTTTAATTAGGATGGTCAAGATAAGCCTCTTTGAGAAGATACAATTTGAGAAAACAATAGAAGGAATGAAGAGACCTAACCACTTAACTATTTGAAAAGGAGATTTCCAGGGAGAGGGAACAGCCAATGCAAAACCAGTGCTGAAGCATGCGCATGCCTGATATAGGACACAGTAAGACAGTATGTTCATGTGGCTGGAGTAGAAGGGGCATAAATGACGCAGAATTGTTATAGAACTTGGTCATGTACACTGAGCAAGTCAAGGAAATATTGAAAGAATTTGAGTGAAGTGATGACTTTTGTTGACTTGATTTTTACAACTCCAGCTGCTATGTTGAAAAAGAGACCATTTGAGATGTGGTGGTAAGGTTTCAGAAGTATGAAGCCCATTTGAACAGTATTACAGAAATTCAGCCCACACATTATGTCGATTTGGGTCAGTATGATAGCAGAGAAGGTGGTAATATGTGGTCCTATGCTAAATACATTCTGAATGTAAATCCTGGCAAGATTTCCTGACACTTTGGATATGAATATACATGAAAGAGAACAGTCAATGAAGATTTCCATGAAAGAAGGGGTTGCCGGTAATTGAGGTGAAGAGGTCTGCAGGCTAAGCACATTTTGGGAAAATGGGCAGGATTAAAAAATTTTGCTTAGTCAGGTTGACCTTGAGGTATTATTAGATTCAATGGAAAGTTCAGGTGGACACTTGGATATACATATCTGGACTTTAACAGAAAATCGAGATAAAGTAAAGTCTGAAGGTATAGATCAAGAATTTATCAGAATAAAAGTGTTATAATAGGCCCTGTGAGAAAATAAAATAACCAAAGCAAATGTCAAATACAGAGAAGAAAACCATTCCCTGGAACACTCCAACAACTAGAATTTGGATGAAAGAGGAAAAATGTAAAGAAAGGAGACAGAAGAATAACAAAACGGTGTGCTGGTCACAGAGCCAAGGAAGAATACTGAATGTAAAAGAAGATTTTGTGTTTTAAATTTCAAAGAAGTTCTAGAAGTTGAAGAGGAAGACATTGGATTTGGCAGCCTGGGGTTTGCTGATCACTTCAAGACAACAGATTAGTGGAGATATATCAATACAAACCAGACAGGAGAGAGACAGAGAAGGAGAGGGAGAGGGAGAGGGAGAGAGAGAGGGAGAGGGAGAGAGAGAGAGAGAGAAGAAAGTGTCATGGATGGACAATTCTTTTTAGGTAAAATAAGCTAAAGGTGTGGTTTGTAAACTGTGAAGTCACTATAACTTGGGAAATTTGAGCAAATTATTTTATCTTGCTAACCCTAAATTTTCTCATCTAGAACATACAACTATTAACAATATAGCAACAATATAGCTGTTAATCAATGTTCTACTTTGTTGATGTTCTGTGAAAATTAAATGAAGTACTATATGTGAACTCTTAGCAAAATATTTAATACATAGTAAGCCTTCAATAAATGTTAGCTATTATTATTATTTCTATTATAATCATTACTAGAGGCCTGGTGCACAAAAATTTGTGCACTCAGGGGGGTCCCTTAGGCCAGCCAGTGTCCTCTCACAGCCTGGGACCCTTCAGGGGATGTCCACCTGCTGGTTTAGGCCCACTCCCTGGGGGCATCGGGCCTAAGCAGGCAGTCAGACATCTCTCTGGCCGCCCGAGAGCCCTCGGGGGATGTCCACTTTCCAGGAGGGAGTAGGCCTAAGCTACAGTTGGCCATCCTTAGCACTGCTGAGGAGGCATGAGAGGCTCCCACCATCACTGCTATGTTGGCAGCTGGCAGCCTGGCTTGTGGCTTAGCAGGGCTCCCCCTATGGGGGCACACTGACCATTGGGGGCAGCTCCTGCATTGGGCATCTACCCCCTGGTGGTCAGTGTGTGTCATAGTGACCAGTCATTCTCAGTCATTCTGCTGTTAGAGTCAATTTTCATATTACCCTTTTATTATACAGGATAATTAACAGCTTTTGAGACATTTTACTGTGAAGGGGGGCACAGAAATGAGAGCTGTGGGAAGTAAGGTTATATAGCTTTAAATATTATTCTAGTTCTTGCTATAAATATACATACAAAATAGTATGCAAACACCACATTTCTCAAATGTTACTCGATAGAGGAATAAAACTTCCCATGATGCCCATATTCAGTAAACTTGCCATTGGTTTCCTTTGTAAGATTTGTATATACAGCAATGCCATGTCCCTGGGCATATCATTAAGCAGGATTAACCTGTACAGCCCTTTAGATCAAAGAACATAGTTCTTTGGAGACAGCTTTTAGACGCATAAAGCTTAGAGTTCTATCCATAAGCTATGAAACTGTCAGATGATTCAAACTGCCATTGAACTGTCACTAAAATATATGCTATAGTTGCCTAGAAACCACTTCTTTTGTACCCACCTTTGAGTTCATCATGTTTCTGATCCAGAATTCTATGTAAGAGTCAAATATTTAGTTCTATAGGATGAGAGAATACAAAAGGTCAGCAAGTAAATTAACCAAAGAACGCCACCACAGAGTTGATCCTGAGAGCAAAGCAATATAGAAGACTGGATCACAATTCAGGAACTGAGTCACTTCCTGGCCAAGACAAACAAAGAAGCAAACAAACCTCAAGAAATATAAGCACATCCAAGGCTTATATAAGAGCTAAAGTCAAAAATTAATTTATTTTCTCTTTCAAAGTCAGATTTAACTACATATTATTTCCCATATCAGCTCCTAGCATTTTACACACTCTTTTAGGCCATTCACTAGAGCTCTGTTGTGAATAACACTAGTCATTTACTCAGTGATTCTAACAGTTATTAGGAGAAAAAGTTGTTCGGGTTTTCATATTGCAAGTAGGAAGAAGGTGAATCAGATTAGATTTCCTAAGAAAAGGATGCAGGAGATTGACCAAAGATGAGACACAGGAGGACTTCATGAGTTTGAAATTGTCATTAGATCTCTAAGTGGAGGTGTCAAGAAAGTATTGTATATATGAATTGGTGATTTAGAAAAAGAGTCTTGGCAAGTGATGAAAAGTGAAGATTAAAAGCATACAAGTAATAGCATACTCCTTGATACATTGAATCCAAGTGAAAGGAAGCCGGCTGATAAGAACTTGAGCCTAAAACTCTAAGCCTAAAGTTAGAGCCTGAAGAACTCTGATAGTCAGAACTCATATCAGGGATATTGGATTGGTTAAAATGTCCTGGGAAAGTCCAGAGTAATACAAGAAAGACTAGGAGAGTGATCGGTTATTCAAGTTAAAGGAAACTAGTTTCAAAAAATGAATTGTATTCAATTTTTGGAATTCCATGGATGATTACGTAAAATGAGGACAATAAAATATATCTATTGTAATTGAGGCATGGAGGTCTTTGATGGTCTTAAAGTAGGATTTGATAAATAAGTACAGGTATAAAGTGATTAAAGTATAGAATAAATTGAGAAAATATATACCTTTCTGTTTCAGGAAATCAGAATGAATTAGAATGAATAGAAGGAGAAAGATATTCTTTTCAGATAGATTGTTGTTGGTATAAAGAAATAATACCGATTTTTGTATGTGAATTTGTTTTTCTGAAACTTTACTGAAAGGAAGTGAAGAAAACAGTTCCATTTATAATGGCATCAAGAAGAATAAGATACTTAGGAATAAATTTAACCAAGGAGGTGAAAGATCTGTACACTGAAAACAATCAGACAATGATGAAAGAATTGTAGAAGACACATATAAATGGAACAATATCTGATGTTAATGAATTGGAATAATTAATATATTAAAATGTTCATACCACCCAATGTCATTGATAGAAGCAATGCAATCCTTATCAAAATTCCACTAGCATTTTTTATAGAAATAGAAAATCCTAAAATTCATATAGAACCATGAAAGATCCTGAATAACTAAAGCAATCATGAGAAATAAAAACAAAATTGATGGTAACACACTTTCTGATTTCAAATGATATTACAAAGTTATAGTAATAAATAAAAAAAACAGAGAAAGAGCTCATGAACATGGATGACAGTGTGGAGATTGCAGGGGCAGAGAGAGAGAGAGATGGTGAAAAAGGGTATGAAGAGGTAAATGGTAATAGAAAAAACAGACAAGTCCTAACTGGTTTGGCTCAGTGGATAGAGCATTGGCCTTTAGACTGAAGGGTCCCACATTCAATTCCAGTTAAAGGCATGTATCTTGGTTGCGGGCACATCCCCAGTAGGGGGTATGCAGGAGGCAGTTGATCAATGTTTCTCTCTCATCGATGTTTCTAACTATCCCTCTCCCTTCCTTTCTGTAAAAAATCAATAAAAATATATTTTAAAAAAAGAAAACAACAAACAAACAAGCAAAAAGTTGTAATAATCAAAACAGCATGGTGCTGGCATGAAAACAGACACCCTGACCAATGGAATAAAAGGAAAGCCCGGAAATAAAGCAAGCACATGTGGTCAACTAATTTACAACAAGTATGGACTTCAAGAACACACAATGGGCAAAGGATATTCTCTTAATACACATTGTTGGGGAAACTAGCTATCTACATACAAAAATATTAAACTGGGTCCTTACCTTGCCAGTGGTTCTCAACCTTCTGGGTCTTTAAATACAGTTCCTCATATTGTGACCCAACCACAAAATTATTTTCGTTGCTACTTCATAACTGTAATGTTGCTACTGTTATGAATCGTAATGTAAATACCTGATATGCAGGATGGTCTTAGGCGACCCCTGTGAAAGGGTCATTCGACTGCCAAAGGGGTCATGACCCACAAGTTGAGAACTGCTGCCTTAAACCATGAATAAAAATCAACTCAGATTAAAGACTTAAATGCAAGACCTGAAACCATAAAATGTTAAGAAGAAAACATAGGTGAAAAGCTCTTTGGTAATGGTATTAGCACTGATTTTTTGATATGATACAAAAGCATAAGAAACTAACACAAAAATAAATGTGGTACTACATCAAATTAAAAACCTTATACTCAGCACAGAAAACCATCAACAAAATAAAAAAGGCAATCTATGAAATGGGAGAAAATATTTGCAAACCACAGATCTGATAAATGGTTGATATCCAAAATATATGTAAGGAATTTATACAACTCAATAGCAAAACAAACAAAAACCCTGATTAAAGAAGGCAAAGAATCCTAGTAAACATGTTTTCCAAAAAGGACATACAAATGGCCAACATGCATATGAAATAGTGTTCAACATCACTAATCAGGGATAAAAACTGCAGTGAAAGAAAAAACTAACACAGTGACATACCACCTCATCTCTTTAAAATGGCTATAATAAAAAAGTCAAAAGTATGAAGAGAAAATTGAAGAAAGGGAACCTTGTATGCTATTGGTAGGAATGTAAGTTGGTATAGCCATTGTGAAAAACAGTATGGTTTCTGAAAAATGTAAAATAAAACTACCACATGACCTAGAAATTCCACTTCTGGATATTCATCCAAAGAAAATAAAATCTTTACTTGAAGAGATATTTGTGTTCCATTTACTACAGCATTATTCATAATAGCCAAGATGTAGAGACAGCCTAGGTGTCTGTCCACTGATGAGTACATAAATAGTGATTCCTATATACATGCACCCTTAAATAAAGGGGATTCTGTCATTTGTGACAAGGTGGATGAACCTGGATGACATTATGCTAAGTAAAATAAACCAGACAACATAGGAAAAAAATACTACATAATCTCACTTACATGTGGAATCAGTTAAATTCATTAAGGAGAGCCTAGAATAGTAGTTACTAGGGTTAAGGAGGCTGGGGAAATATGGGGAAGTTGGTCAAAGAGTGCAAAATTGCAGTTATATAAGATGAAAAAGTTCTAAAGATCTAATGTACCTCATGTGACTATCCTATATAATAAAGTGGTGATATGCAAATTGACCATCACTCCAACACACAAGATGGCCATCCCCATGTGGTCAAAGATGGCCACCTCCATATGGACACAAGATGGTCAGCAGGGGAGGGCAGTTGGGAGGGACCCCTGCCTGCAAGGGAGGGCAGTTTGGGGGGACCAGGCCTATAGGAGAGGGCAATTTGGGGTGACCAGGCCTATAGGGGAGGACAGTTAGGGGCAATCAAGCCAGCAGGGGAGCAGTTAGGCATCTATCAGGCTGGCAGAAGAGTAGTTAGACATTGATGAGGCTGGCAGGGGAGTTGTTAGGGGTGATCAGACTGGCAGGCAGAAGTGGTTAGGGGCAATCAGCAGGCAGGCAGATGAGCAGTTGGGAGTCAGCAGTCCTGGATTGTGAGAGGGATGTCTCAGATTGGAGAGGGTGCAGGCTGGGCTGAGGACACACACTCCCTGTGCATAAATTTTGTGCACTAGGCCTCTAGTGATTATTAATACTGTATCATATACTGGAGATTTTCTAAAAGAGTAGATGTTAGGACACACCAAAAGAAAAAAAAAGGTAATTATGTGAGGAGATAGATATGTTAATTAACTTAGCTGTAGTAATTGTTTCACTATGTATATCAAAACATCAAGTTGTATAATTTGTCAATTATATCTCAATATGCTGAGAAAAATTTAAAAGTCCCTCAAAACATCATGCTATATAGTTTATACACACATTTTTTTATTTCTAAAAATAAGGAGAAAGATAAAGCACAGCTAAAGTGAGGAATAGAGCCTAGATGTGTTTGCTTTGACTTGGTTTTATGTTAAATCTGTTATGATATGCAGCATTGAAATAAAAGAAAATGAAGAAGTAATATAGGTGTAAGTTTCCTGAGAAGGAAAAGAGCAAAGACTTTGAACAAAAAGGCTCAATGGACTAACCATAAACACAAGGATGAATATCTCCTAATAGGGGAGAGAGAGAAAGAGAGAGAATTGGTGCAAATAGAAGTTGATAAATTGAGGAAGGTCCAATTTTATGGCCAATCCTCATTTGAAAATTAAGGAGAAGGTAAGAGAACCAGAATTTTGAGGAATATGAAGACTTGAAATAATCTAAGGAAAGGGAATTGAGTAGAGAATGATGATCATGAATAGAGTGGTTCTAACTAATTTTCTTTAATTGCCTAAGTTAAGTAAGGCAGTTAGAAAGTTGTGTTTATTTAGAATAGATGATTTACTAGAAAAAGAAGGGAAGGCCAAGATACAAGCCTTGAAGACATTGGTATCTTATCTAATAAAAGCGTAATATTGAAATTAACCGTTTCTTTGGGATTCCTAAGCCACGCCCACCAGCCAATCAGAGAAGCTGTATGCAAATTAATCTAGCCAAGATGGAGGCCGGCACTCACGGAGCTGAGTAAACAGGCAGCTTCCATTGCAGCAGGAGTAAAACTGTTTGCCGGCCGGCCGCTGAGTTTCTCCCAGCTCCAGGCAAAAACATATTTGCAACATTGTTGCAATTGTAGGAGCCTCGGAGTTGAAGCAGACAGGAGGCTTTGTTACCTGCCTAGGCTTGGCTTAAAGGAACAGTGTATCAATTATAGAAGATAAATAAACCTCAGAAACCTGCTTCCAGCCAGCCTTGCTGAGACATTGGGTCAATGAGAGCTGTGGGCAGCCTGAAAACCTGAAAACGCCCCTCAGCCCATCACCCAGGCTGGCCACACCCCAATGAAATGAGGGGCCCCACTGGGGGGCTTGACCAAACTTCAGACAGCCATCAGCCCCTTACCCAAGCTGGCCAGGTACCCCAGTAGGGACCCAAAATCTGAAGGGACTGTGGGCAGCCTGAAAGCCTGCAAATGGCCCTCAGCCCCTCACCTAGGCTGGCCACACCCCCATGGGGTCAGGGTTCCCACTGGGGGCTTGGCCAGCCTGCAATCAGCCATCAGCCCCTCACCCAGGCTGGCCAGGCACTCCAGCAGGTAGACATCCCCAAAGGGGTTCCAGACAGTGAAAGGGCACAGGCCGGGCTGAGGGACCTCCCAAGTGCACAAATTTTTGTGCACCGGGCCCCTAGTAAGAAGATATTAGCAAAAAAAAAAAGCAGGATTTAATAATGGACCAAGGACAGATAAGGAGTCATTACTTACTTTTAATTGTATTTCCAACAACAAACATATCTGTAGTATGTAGTTAAGTACTTACAAATAGTTTGTTAAAAACAAAAGAGAAATTATGTTGGGCATCTCCTTCTTTCTTAAACATAGCCATACCAAAAGAGGTATTAAAACAGGACAGACTAAATTTACTTCAAACATTTTTGGAAACTCATCTTAAACAATTGACATCCATTGGTTCTAAAATACACAATTGGTATCCATTATTTCTAATCTGACTCCATAAAACAAACTCAAAATATAATTAATCTTATCTAATAAAAGAGTAATATGCAAGTTAACCATCACTTCATGATAAAGATGGAAGCACCCACAGCCAATAAGGAGGAAATATGGCAAAGATGGTGGTGCCAGACAGAGCCTCGGAGCCAGCCAGAGAGCGGGCAGGAGGCGGAGGCTTGGCTTTCTCAGTGGCAGGGCTGAGGCACAGGCAGTTAGGGGCAATCAGACCAGAAGGGGAGGGCAGTTGGGAGTGATCAGGCTGGCAAGGGGGAGCAATTGGGGGCGAGCAGGCTGGCAGACAGAGTGGTTAAGGACAATGAGGCAATTAGGTAGGTGAGTGGTTAGAAGCCTCTAGTCCCTGTGGGATCAGGCCTAAACTGGCAGTTGGACATCCCCCGAGGGGTCCCAGATTTGAAAGTGTGCAGGCCGGGCTGAGGGACACCCCCCGCCATTGAGCACCAGGCCACTAGTACTATTATATAAAAACGAGAGGCCCAGTTCACGGATTCATGCACAGGTGGGGTCCCTCGGCCTGGCTTGAGGAAATAGGGCCAAAGCCAGCTCTTGACATCCCCTTGAGGGGTCCTAGATTTTGCGAGAAGGCAGTTCTCGGGTGATGTACCCCAGAATCGGGCTCCCTCCTCTCTGGTTCTGGGTGTGTCACCTGAGAACTGCAGCTGTCAAGTCACCACACTTCAGCAGCTCCTGCATTGAGCATCTGCCCCATGGTGGTCAGTGCACATCATAGCTACCGGTCAGATGGTCAAACAGTTGGATGGTCACTTAGGCATACTTATATCCTTACAGAAAATTTATTTGGGGGAGAAATATTTTATTAAAAATTTCACATTAATGAAGGATTTTATCATAAATATAAGCTACTAAAATCTCTTTTAAAATATTAATGTGAAGTCTTTCCAAATTCTTAATATCCAACTACTTCCAAAGTGGATTTTCAATCATGTGGTTAGTCGCTGTGATTTAAAGTTCCCAAAAACCAGATTGGCCATTTCTCAGGAGATAGACAAGCATTTTAAATACAGAGCGGCTTTAACCTGAACTAATAGAGAATTTTTTAAAAGTCGGGTGTTTTCTTATTACTATTCTCCCACCCCAACTGTCAAAAAGAAAGTTAAGTGTAAATAATTTAACATGGCATTTGTAATCTCCTCAAAACTGATCTCAGCCAACCTTTCTTGCCTCATCACTTTCCCCATCCTCCTGCCCTACCCTATTGTATTTTTTGCTCCAGTCACACTTTAACAGCCCTGAGATTTCTGACATCCCATTCTTAATAGATTCCTGAGATTCCCTATGTTGAGATTTAGTTCACCCTGAAGCCTGAGTTCTTATCTCACCAGTTGGGAATACCTTCTCACATGCCCCCACCCTTAGATCTACAAAAAGGAATTCTTTCTTAGGGATTCTCTGGTGTTCTCTTTACCACATTGGGCCTCCTTTCAGTACTTTGCCAGGATATGAAAAAAAAAAAGCTATGATAATAATCATTAGTTGGTAAATTGGGCATATAAACATCATTTATATTGAACTCTGAAATCAAATCAACAAAGACAGAATTTGGAGAAGAAAATTAAATTTTGTTTCCTTGAACTGAAAGATCTGTCTTTCCTGATGAGCTAGAAAAAATGGAAAATGCCTTTCTTCTTTTCTATTCTAAATTAAATTTATTCTAAATTAAATTTTATATCATTGCTAAGAATATAAAAGAAAGGAAGACTGGGATTGTTGAAATGACTGTGTATTATGTCCACATTATTTTGAAAATCTTACAAGTGGGTCCTAGAGTTCAATACATTCTTCCTCTAGCATAGCAACAGAGGTCTAAACAAATATAATCTTGGTAGAATATACCAAAGTGACTGGGAACTTACAATTCATGGTTACCTTTGTATTGTTTCTTTTATTTGTAAAATCTTTTTTATTGAAATACACCATAGATATAGAAAAGAGCACACAGTATAATTATATACCTAGGTTAATTTTACAAAATATTTAAACCTATGCAAACACAACCCAGATTAAAATATACCAGGGATCCTCAAGTATTCCTTGTACTCCCTTTTCTCTACTAATACTCCCAAAGATAACCACTATTTTGATCTTCAGTCATGATAGAGTCATTTCATCTGTTTATATATTTAATAAAATAGAAGCATGTGGGACATACACTTTGTCTTTGGCTTCATTTCCTAAATATAAGATTATGATATTTACCCACTTTATTGCATGTAGAAGTAGTTGTTTTTATTGTGGAATAATATTCCTTTGTATAAATAAACCACAATTTTTTCTCTTTTTCATTAGCAATGAAAATTTTGGGACTATTGTAAGTAGTGCTATGATGAATGTTCATGTACATGTCCCTACTGCATATATGTATACTAGAGGCCCAGTGCACGAATTCGTGCACTGGTTGTATCCAGTCGGCCCATCCCAATGGGGGCCAATTGGGGGCAGGGCCAGTTGGGGCAAGGGGCCACGGTTGTTCAGGTCATTCCAGTTGTTCTGCCATTCGGTTGTTGGGCTTATATTTTATAGGATTAGTCAGCTCAGACAGCCATAACAAAATATAATAAATTGGTGTGGCTTAAACAACAGAAATCTATTTTTCTCAGAGTTCTGGAGGCTGTAAGTTGGGGTCAGGGTACTAGCATAGCATCATCCCATACATTAGAAAGTGGTGGATCAATTGCCAGTCAGGGCACATGCCCAGGTTGTAGATTCAATATCCAGTTCAGTGAGTGCAGGAAACAATGGAACAATGTTTCCCTCTCCCTCCCTTCTTCTCTCTGAGATCAATTAAAATGAATGATAAATAAATAATCCTATATAATAAAAGCCAAATATGCTGTGTTCTGTCATCCAGTTGGCCATTCAACAATCAAAGCATAATATACTAATGATATGCTAAGGCCACTCAACCACTACTATGACATTCACTGACCACCAGGGGGCAGACAGTCAACCAGTTGACCAGGTGCTTGATGTGCACTGACTATCAAGAGGCAGATGCTCCAACCGGTAGTTTAGCTTGCTGCTGGGGTCTGGCCCATAAGGACTGAGTGAGATGGGCCAGACGTGCCCTGGACCCCTCCAATGGTCCCTCCCCAGCTGTCCAATCTCCCACATCCCTCCCCAGCCCCAATCATGCACTGGTGGGTTCCTTCAGACTGGCATGTGCCCTCTCACAATCCGGGCTGAGGGGCCCACCCCCCACCCCTTGGAGTGCACGAATTTTGTGCACTGGGCCTCTAGTATTCTATAAGTATGGTTTTAACAGGAAAGACATTAGTGATCTATGAAGTGAAAAACTCATTAAAACACATATATACAGCATGACCCCATTTAAAAAATTTTTATTGATTTCAGAGGAAGGGAGAGGGAGGGATAGAAACATCAATGATAAGAATCATTGATCAGCTGCCTCCTGCAGGCCCCTACTGAGGATCAAGCCCAAAATCTGACTGGGAAGCATATTGTGACCTCCTGGTTCATAGATCAATGCTCATTTACTGAGCCCTACCAGCCAGGCCCCATTTTTATCAATTCCAGACACATGAGGTACATTGGCAAGATCTCACTCCTAGACGAAAGTTTGAAATTGCTCCAACTCCTTTGCAGCTAGGTTTCTGAATATGAATTCATTTCTGCCAATTTGATGCACTTGCACAATATTGTAAAGGCAGAAGTGGGTCAGAGGCATCTCCCCGCAGTTTGACTATTTGTTGCTAGTGATCATGTTTGTTGCTGGTGATCATGTTTATTGCTGGTGGTCACTGCGCACTGCCTCTGCCACAACTGCCTGTGCACAACTTGGATTCCACTACAGAATCTAACCAGTACACTGGTTGTCCACAGCATTTCAAGGCCAAGGCCGAAAAGGCACAGGGCTGCAGCCCCACCCACCCAGCTCCAGCCCCAACAATGCTGCTCGGGGCTCTGGCTGGCATGGGGCTTTGCCCTCTTGGCTTGCTTCCCCTCCAGTCTGTGGCCCAGTGTCCCACTGCATACCCTGGTCCACCTGCCGGTGTTGCTGAGCCAAGCAGTCAGGGTAAGAGCCCAGGTCAGGCCTTGTGCCTCCTGGCTCCTGTATACCGCTGCCCCCTGTGCCCTATGACCCCTATTCCTGCAGCTGGTCCAACCAGGGCCAGACTCCCAGATGTTGTGTGTCTCCTGCAGGGACTGCTGTGGCCACCAGAAAAGCCTCCTCACCCCATCCCCAACTCCAGCACCCTGATCCTGGGTTCACTTCCACCAAAGGAGAGCTTTTCCGTGCAGCTGCCCAAGACTGAGCAGCTCCAAGGTCCCCGGATCCCAAATTTCTGCCAGCCAAAGCAGTTGGCTGGCTGGCCCCACCCTGATCAGAGCATTGGGGGAGATCCAGCCTGGATCAGGCTGGTTGGCGCCACAGTGCGTGTCATAGCCACTGGTCATCCTGGTCATTCTGCTGTAATGTTCTCTGGGTTTTTATATATAGAGACTAGAGGCCCGGTGCACAAAAACTTGTGCACTTGAGGGAGAAGGGGTCTCTCCCTCAGCCCATCCTGTGCCCTTTTTCAGTCTGGGACCCTTCAGGAGATGTCCACCTGTTGGTTTAGGCCTAAGCTGTCAGTCAAACATCCTTTTGGCAGCCTGGAAGCCCTTAGGGGATGTCCACTTGCCAGTGGGGAGCAGGCCTAAGCTGCAGTCAGACATTCTTAGCACTGCTGAGGCAGGAGAGGCTACCACCACCACTGTACTGGCAGCCATCAGCCTGGCTTGTGGCTGAGCAGAGCTCCCCCTGTGGGAGCGCACTGACCACCAGGAGGCAGCTCCTGTATTGAGCATCTGCCCCCTGGTGATCAGTGTGTGTCATAGTGACCAGTCATTCCCAGAGGTTCTGCTGTTATGGTCAATTTGCATATTACCCTTTTATTATAGAGGATAAAGTCTTGATGCATGGGTGGGGGCCAGCTCGTTTGCCCTGAAGGGTGTACTGGATCAGGTTGGGGGTCCTGCTGGGGTGCCTAGCCAGCCTGGGTGAGGGGCTGATGGCTGTTTGCAGGCTTGTCCAGCCCCTGAGCAGGGACCCTCTCCCCATGGAGGTGTGGCCAGCCTGGGTGAGGGGGTAAGGGCTGTTTTCAGGCTGACCACACCCTCTTCAAGGTTCAGGTCCCCACTGGGGTGCCTGGCCAGCCTGGGTGAGGGGCTGATGGCTGTTTTCAGGCTAGCCACACCCTTGGTGATCCAAACTCTCAGCATCTCCTTTTTTTTTTTTTTTTGACGGGGGGGCTAGAAGCAGGTATCTGGATTTATTTATCTTCTATAATTGAAACTTTGTTGCCTTGAGGGGAGGCCAGGGCAGGAAGGAACCTTGGCTTCTTCCATCACCAGGGGAAACCCAAGCCTCCTGCTCGCTCCAGCTCTGAGGCTGCCACCATCTTAGTTGGGTTAATTTTGCATACTTGCTCCTGATTGGTTGATGGATGTGGCTTGTGGTGTAGCAGAGTGGCAGAGGGATGGTTAATTTGCATGTTTCTCTTTTATTAGTGTAGATAGCTATACTAGAGGCTCAGTGCCTGAATTGGAAAGGGGGGGTCCCCTCTGCCCAACCTGCACCCTCTCACATCTGGAACACTTCGAGGGATGTCCAACTGATGGCTTAGCCCCACTGCCCATGGAGAGCGGGCCTAAGCCATTAGTCAGACATCCTTAGTGCTGACAAGGAGGTGGGAGAGGCTCCCACCACCACCACTGCACTCACAGTCATCAGTTCAATTTGTGGCTGAGCAGAGCTTTCCTTGTGGGAGCACACTGACCACCAGAAGGAAGCTTCAGCATGGAGCATCTGCCCCCTGGCGGTGAATGTGTGTCATAGCAATGGTCGGATCCAGTTGTTCTGCTGTTAGGATCAATTTGGATATTACCCTTTCATTATTTAGGATTGGTCAGATACTTAGGAGTGAATTTAGCTTTAATAGATACTATCAATTAATTTTCCAAAATAGTTGTACAATTTACTCTCCCACTGTCAGTGTGAATAAATTCCCATTGTTTCATACTTTTTACAAACATTTGAAATTGGCTCTCTTTTTTGTTAATTTTAGTAATTCTCTTGTGTATATACTGTTAATAAAATAGTTGAGCTACCTTTCATAGATGTCTGTTACTTGGTTATTCTCTTTGTGAAATACCTGATAGGTTTTTTTGTCTGTTTTTTAATTTCTATTTTTTTCTTATTGATTTGTAAAAGTTCAGTTAATATTATGAATATATTAATTGATTTTTGACATGTAAAACAAACTTTGCACTTCTGGAAAATTGCAAAGTTGGTAACACTGAAAATACTTGACCTTAGTCTATGTAATTGCTTGAGTGTCTTGCTATATAATCACTAGAGGTCCAGTGTACAAAATTTGTGCACTCAGTGGGGGAGGGGGTTTCTCAGCCCAGCCTGCACCCTCTCACAGTCTGGGAGCCCTTAAGGAATATCCTACTGCCATGGAGGTGGGAGAGGCTCCCGCCACCGCCACTGCACTCGTCAGCCATTTGCCTGGCTGAAAGGCACTCCCCCTGTGGGAGTGAATTGACCAATAGGGGGAAGCTCCTATGTTGACACTGGTGGTCAGTGCATGTCATATGGAGCAGTTGAGCAGCCTTAGCATATCATTAGCATATTATGCTTTGATTGGTTGAACAGCCGAATGGTTGACTGGACACTTAGCATATTAGGCTTTTATTATATAGGATTGGTTTTATTTTTAGTATTTTAATTATTTCTGCAAGAGACTGTCCTGTTATTTTTCTAATTTGTAATATCCTCTTCATGTTTTTATATCAAGGTTATTCAGATCTCACAGAATAAGTTGATAAGTAGGTTAATTTTCTCAAGTGATAGTTTGTGTACATATAGGTACTATATTTTTCCTACATATTTGAAAAAAAATCACTGAAAAAACTATTTGGAACTGAAAAGTTTATTTGTAGAAATATTTTCAATTAGAGTTTCTCTTTTATAATTTTATATATTTTATATAAATTATTAAAGTATCTTTTTCTTTTGTCACCTTTTATAAATTGCATTTCCTAGGAACTTGTTCGTGTATTTAGAATTAACGTTTTTAAATAATGCTTTTGTGATTATTTTTAATGTTTGAAGATTCTATATTGATGTTCCTCTTTTTCCCTGATACTGATGATTTGTTTTCTCTCATTATTTTTTATCAATTTTGGCAGAGGTTTGTCAATGTAATGTTTTTTTCCTTAAAAAACCCCTATTGATTTTGTTCATTCTCTCTACTGTTGGTTGTTTTCTACATCATTAACTTCTGTTCTTATCTGTTTACTTTGTTCTTTGTACAATATTTGAACTTAATGTGGTATTCTTTGGCCTCTTGTGATCAATATATAGAACAATGATTTTAAAACTTTCTCTTTTGTAATGTATATTTAAGAATAAAATGTCCTTTTTATTATGGTTAAATTAATATTAGTGAAAGCCATAGATCTTATGTGTACATTTTGATGAGTATTGACAGATATATGTGCCCATGTAACCATTATCACATTCAAAATATAGAACCTTTTTTTTTATTTCTAACACTCCAGAAATTTTTCTCATAATATTTTCATGTATTTCTCCAATCCCAAGAAACAACTATAAATTTTGCTTGGTTCAAACTTTACATAAATATAGTATTTGTGTCTGCCGTCTTTCTTTCCACATATTGCATTTTACTAGTATTTGTCTTTTTAAAAGTTTGTTTATTCTTATTGAGATAAAATTTTCTGATAGTGAAATACACAGATCTTAATTGCATAATCCAATGAATTTTTAGCAAATGCTAAACCTATCTTCACAATCTAAAATAGGGAATAATCACTTCAGAAATGCCCCAGATGTAACCCTAGGCAACTGGTTTGCTGATTTATATCATGTAGATTAGTTTTGCCCCATCTTAAATGTCACATAAGCAGAACTGTGTAGTATGCACCCTGCTATGTATAGCTTTTTTCTTCTAACTAGTGTTTTAGAGATTCATGCATGTTATAGCGTGTTCCAATAGTTCAACCT
>PVJC01037069.1:0-17392 GCA_004026665.1 Murina feae | reverse complement strand
CAACTGGGTGATTTTATGTGTTGAGTTTAATAATCAAAAGCAAGGATTTAATAAGAGAGAAAAATAGGAGCCTGAGTAACTGTGTGAGCTCGCAACATCCACCATCCAGCTCTGCACGCAATTCTCCTAATGTCTCTTCCACAAGTCTCTCCCGTGGCACTAAGCAGCCAGCAAACTGGCAAAATCCAAGGTTACCTTTTTGCACCCAGTCCAGCTGAGATATATATATATATATATATATATTTTTTTTTTTTTTTTTTTTTTTACAGAGAGGAAGGGAGAGGTATAGAGAGTTAAAACATCGATGAGAGCAAAACATCGATTAGCTGCCTCTTGAACAACCCCCACTGGGAATGTGCCCGCAACCAAGGTACATGCCCTTGACTGGAATCAAACCTGGGACCTTTCAGTCCGCAGGCCGACACTCTATCCACTGAACCAAACCAGTCAGGGCAAGGGCTGATTTTTTTTTATAATTCCCTTCTGCGAGCAGCCCTGTGGGTCCCCTTCCCACTCATGGATCACACTGGCCCCAATGGCTGTAGACTTTGGGGTGCAGACTTCACCCACATGCGCAGGCATTCCTATCTCCAACCTGGATTACAAACTGCACCTTTATCTAGGCTAAATCTTACCTTTCTGTGAGGAGGCACAGGGCTCATCTGAGTCCACATATTCACACTGTTTGAGATCCGGTGTTTTTGGGTTAGTAGCTGGGACCTGGGTGCGTGGTTGCATGGTCCCTGGATGCATACACTTCTATAATAGCCACTCAAGATGGTGCGGTCTCCACAGCAGAGCCGACTGCTCTGGGAGAGATTTCAGCAGCAGTGGAGACTTCTGGGTTAGGGGAGCCTGGTCTAGCAGTCTCCAACAGTCTCCTGGAGTATAGATGTCACTCATCCATAAATTTACACTCTCCGTACATCCACACACTCTTCTTTCATTCCCTCACTCTCACACTGTCTTGCAGTCTGCCTCCTCGTCAGCAGCCATCTTTCCAAAACCATACAAAACAAAACAAAACAAAAAACTAGTTTTAGATATTTTCAAAAATGAAATTAAAAAGAATTTTTATTGAGCTCATCCAACAACTCTAATAAAAATAAAGAGGATGTATGTGAAGTAAGAAAAGTATAGGTGATCAGACAATAAAATTATTCACTTAATTTTTAACCAGAACAAGTTAAACCAGGAAGCAAACAAAGGCAAAAAGATATATAAGGAGAGGGAAAAATTGCAGTGGTATAGACAGAGGTGTCCCGCCCCTTGTCCCAGAGCAGATAGGGTGAGAAGCTGAAACGAGTAGCATTCAGCCTGAATTGGCAGAGAAGTTCCAGCTGGGAGATAGTTTGCAGCTGGGGGACTGTTGGAGATCACTGGATTAGGCTCCTCTAACTGTGAAGCCTCCACTGCTACTGAAATCTCTCCCTGAGTGGCCAGCTCTGCAGCGGAGAATGCACCATCTTGAATGGCTGTTATTGGAAGCATATAAATCCAGGGACCCTGCAAACACGGCACCCAGGGACCAGTTATGAACCCAGGAACACCGGATTCCAAGCAGTGCGAATACTTGGACTCAAAGGAGCCCTGTGCCTCCTCGTGGAAAGGTCAGATTTCACCTAGATACAGGTATGGTTTGTAATCCAGGTTGGAGAGAGGCACATACGCATGGGGGAAGTCTGCACCCCACAAAGTTTGCAGCCTTTAGGGCCAATGTGTTCCACGAGTGGGAAGGGGATCCACAGGGCTTCTGGCAGAAGGGAACTCTGAAAAAAAAATCAGCCCATAGTTGGAATGGGTGTGAAAAGGCAGTCTTGGATTCTGCCAGTGTGCCAACTGCTTTGGGCCAGGGGAGAGAGGACTTGTGGAGGAGACTGAGAGAATTGCGCACAGAGCTGCACAGTGGAGTCTGCAGGCTCCTTTTTTCTTTTTCTTTTTCTTTTTCTCATTAAATACTTGCTTTTGATTGTTAAGCCCAATATGTGGGAGCGCCTAGTTGGGATCACTTGCAGAGACTGCAGGGGAAAGTTGTTTTTGTGGATCCTGAGAATGAGAGCGGAGAGTGGCAGATCAAGAGACAAGCTCTGGGGCAGTCCATTCTCCCAAACCAGTAGTAAGTGCCATAGAGAAAACAAAACCTAATACTGGCTAGAGAGGATTTACAGCTCCAGAGGTCAACCCAAAAACACTGCCACCCTGTGACTGAACCACAAACTGACTCTCCTGTAAGCAAATAAAGACAGTCTAGGACACAAAGAAATACTGCCTGCTTTAAAATCAGGACTGTGGTTTACAACACGGAGGAGCAGTGTGTTGCAGGGAACTTCAATACTCTCCTGAATACCTGACAGGACAAAGGTGTGCCAAACAAAAGAGTAGAGGAAGTGAATGACCCTCACTACTGCACATTTTTTATTCTTTTTCATCTTTTACTGAAGAAACTAATTTTTTTCCTCTTTTTTTCCTCACTTGATTTTACCTTTTTAATTATTACATTTTTATTTTTAATCAACATTATTACTACTACTATTTTACCTTTTTTAAAGTGTCATTTTATTTTCTCATTATTTTCTTTTGGGATTAGTGTTCTACACTCTATTTTCATTTTTCCTTTAGCTTCATTTTACTCTATCTCAACTTTACCTTTATGCCAACACTCTCTTCCTCACTCTTCCCCTTTTATTGTCCTTTTTTCCTTACCCTACTTCTGCTGTAGATTTTCCCTATTCCCTTTTTTATCCCCTGTTAAATTCTCACCCTACTATATATCTAATTTCCAATCCCCTGCTCTAAGTCCCTATACACCTCACTCTTCTCTTTCTTCACTATCCAAATTTTTCGTCTCTCTCTCTCTCTCTTTCTCTCTCTCTCTCTCTCTCTTGTTTTGCTGTTGTTTGCTTGGTTGTTGATTATACTGGGGTTTTTTATGATTGTGAGATTGTTTTGCTTTTCTTGTTTGTTAGTTTTGTTATTTTTTTGCTTCAGTTTTCCTTCGACTCTCTTGATATTACTTGTTGTTTGTAGTTTGCATTCATCCCTAGGTACCAGTTGCTGGCATTTGTTGAAATTATTGGCTGTTCTATTGGAGTTTTCTCCCCATATAGTTTCTTCCCCTCTTCTATTGCATTCTCATTCATTTCTCTCTTACTTTTTATTCCTTTTCCCAATTTCATTTTTGCACTCCCTTTTTCTTTTCCTTTTCCCCTTTTTTAATTTTCTCTTATTCTTCCTTATCCCCTAAGTCTCCTTTCTCTCATGGTCACCTTTTTATTTGGGGTTATTAGCATCGTGAATACATTTGTGTTCAGTATCTTGTGCATTATACCTTGCTGTGCTGTATTTTGTGCTTTTAAATCAATGCAGGAGAGAGAGAATTACATAACTAGACACCCAGAGAAGAGAGATCATGGGGAGAAAAAGAAATATCCCACATATAAAAGACAAACAGGCTTCAGCAGAAAAGGAAGTAAACAAAATGGAGGCAAGAAACCTGTTAGAGAAAAAATTCAGAGAAATGGTCATAAGTTGGTTGAGAAGAATGGAAGACAAATTCAACAATATGTGTAAAAACCAAGAGGAAATGAAAAATGGCATCACTGCTATAAAGAACTCAATACTAAGCATCAACAGTAGACTAGAGAAAGCAGAGGACTGCATCAGTGAGCTAGAAGACAAGGTAGGAAAAAATACCCAAGCAGAGCAACTTCTAGAAAAAAAATTATAAAGCAGGAGGAGAGCCTAAGAGAACTTTGGGACAACTTGAAAAGAAACAACATCCGAGTATTAGGGTGCCAGAAGGAGAGGAAGTGAGCAAGGCATAAAAAGCTTGTTTGAAGAAATAATGACTGAAAACTTCCCTGATAAAAGGAATAAAAAACTCACACAAATCCAAGAAGCTCACAAAGCCCCAAACAAAATAAATCCCAAAAGACCAAAATGGAGGCACATCATAATTAAATTGGCCAACACCAATGACAAAGGAAGAATCTTAAAATCAGCCAGAAAGAGACAGAAATTACCTATAAAGGATCCTCCATCGGTCTAGCAACTGATTTCTCAACAGAAATACATCAGGCAAGAAGGGAATGGAATGAAATATACAAAGCCATGCAAAGGAAGTGTCTGAATCCAAGAATACTGTACCCAGCAATGCTGTCAATCAAAATAGAGGGTGAAATCAGGAGCTTCACAGACAAAAAAGGACTAAGGGAGCTTGTTACCACCAAACCAACAATGCAAGAAATGTTAAAAGGTCTTCTAAAAAAGAAAAAAAATGGACATGAAGAAGGAACACAGGGGTAAAGAATAAAATGGCGACAAACAATTATCTATCAATAATAACTTTAAATGTAAATGGGTTAAATGCCCCAGTCAAAAGACATAAGGTAACTGAGTGAATAAGAAAACATGACCCATATATCTGCTGTCTACAGGAAACCCATCTCAGAAAAAAAGATGGACACAGACTGAAGGTTGGAAAAAGGTTTTTCAGGTGAATGGAAATGAAAAAAAAGCTTGGGTAGCAATACTTATATCAGGCAAATTAGATCGCAATTGGAAAGACATACAAAGATATAAGGAAGGCCAATTCATAATACTAAAGGGAGCAATCCAACAAGAAGGAATAACTCTGGAAAACATATACACACCCAATATAGGAGCACCAAATACATAAAAAAAAAACTTCTAAAGGATATCAAGGGAGAGATTGACAACAATGCAATCATAGCAGGGGCCTTTAATACCCCACTATCACCATTGGACAATTCCTCTAAAGAAATCAGCAAAGAAACATCAATCCTAAATAACTCACTAGATCAGATGGAATTAATAGACATCTCCAGAACACTTCACCCCCAATCCACAGAATATACATTCCTCTCAAGTGCACATGGGTCATTCTCAAAGATAGACCATATATTGGGTCATAGGTAAAGTCTCTTCAAATTCAAGAAGATTGGAATCATATCAAGCATATTCTCAGATCACAAAAACATAATATTAGAAATAAACTATAATAAAAACAATCCAAAACATTCAAACTCTTGGAAGCTGAATAGCATGTTATTAAATGTTGATTGGATTATCAATGAGATCAAAGAGGAAATTAAAAATATCCTGAAAACTAATGACAATGAAAAAATAACAATCCAAAACCTATGGGACAGAATGGAAGCAATCTTGAGAGGGAAATTTATAGCTCTGCAGGCCTACCTCAAAAAACCAAGAAAAAATGGTAGTAAATCATCTAACTTTACAACTCAAATAATTAGATAAAGAGCAACAAGAAAATCCCAGAGTGAGCAGAAAGGAGATAATAAAAATTAGAGCAGAAATCAATGACATAGAGACTAAAAAAAAAACAAAAAAACAAAACAAAACAATAAAAAAGATCAATGAAACGAACAGCTGGTTCTTTGAAAGGATAAACAAGATTGATGAACCTCTAGCCAGGCTCACCAAGAAGCAGAGAGTAAGGACCCAAATAAACAAAATCAGAAAAGATAGAGACAAAATAACAACAGATCCCACAGAAATACAAAGGATTGTTAAAAAATACTATGAACAACTCTACTCCAACAAAATGGACAACCTCAAGGAAATGGACATATTCCTAGAAAAATACAGCCTTCGAAAACTCTATCGGGAAGAATCTAAAAATCACAATAGGCCAACAACTAAGGAAGAAATTGAAGCAGTAATAAAAAAGCTTCCAGCAAATAAAAGCATGGGGCAGATGGCTTCACAATGGAGTTTTATCAAACATTCAAGGAAGAACTAAATCCTGTCCTCAAGAGACTCCTCCAAAAAATTCAAGAGGAAGGAACACTTCCAAGCTCATTCTATGAAGCCTGAATTACCATAATACCAAAACCAGATTGAGACAACACAATGAAAGAGAATTACAGGCCAATATCTCTCATGAACATAGATGCTAAAATCCTCAACAAAAACTTAGCTAATCAGATCCATCAGTACATCAGAAAGATCATACACCATGACGAACTAGGATTTATCCCAGGGATGTGAGGATGGTAGAATATATGTAAATCAATAATTGTGATACATCACCTAAACAAATTGAGAGATAAAAACCAGATAGTCATATCAATTGATGCAGAAAAAGCATTTGGTAAAATCCAACACCAATTATTGATAAAAACTCTCAGAAAGGTGGGAATAGAAGGATCATACCTCAACATAATAACAGCCATATATGACAAACCCACAGCCAACATCATACTCAATGGGCAAAAACTAAAACCATTTCCCCTTAGAACAGGAACAAGACAGGGATGCCCACTCTCACCACTCCTGTTTGACATAGTACTGGAAGTATTAGCCTTTGCAATTATACAACAAGAAGAAATAAAAAGAATCCAAATTTGAAAAAAAGAAGTAAAACTGTCCTTATTTGCAGATGACATGACCTACAAAAAAAAAACTCTAAAGTCTCCATTAAAAAACTATTAGACTTAATAAATGAATTGGGCAATGTAGCAGGATACAAAATTAATGCTAAGAAATCTATGGCATTTCTATGCACCAATAAGGAACTTATAGAAAGACTAAAAAAGCAATCCCATTTACCATCACATGAAAAAAATTAAGATACCTAGGATAAACTTAACTAAAGAGGTAAAAGACCTCTACTCAGAAAAATACAGGCTGTTGAAAAAAGAGATAGAGGAAGACATAAACAGATGGAAGAACATACCATGTTCATGGATTGGTAGAATGAACATCATTAAAATGTCCATACTTCCAAGAGCAATCTATAAATTCAATGCACTTCCCATTAAAATACCAATGGCATATTTCACAGACTTAGAACTAACTCTCCAAAAATTTATCTGGAATAAAAAAAGACCCCGAATAGCTGCAGCAATCCTGAGAAAGAACAAAGTAGGTGAGATCTGAATACCAGATATCAAGCTGTTTTACAAAGTCACAGTTGTCATAACTGCCTGGTACTGGCACAAGAATAGACATATAGACCAATGAAATAGAATTGAGCATCCAGAAATCAACCTGAACCAATATGCTCAATTAATATCTGACAAAGGAGGCAACAATATACAATGGAATCAAGACAGTCTCTTCAATAAATAGTGTTGGGAAAATTGGACAGATACATGTTAGAAAATGAAACTAGACCACCAACTTACACCATACACAAAAATAAACTCAAAATCGATAAAGGACTTAAATGTAAAATGGGAAACCATAAAAACACTAGAGGAATTTAAAGGCAATAAAATCTCAAGCATATGCCAAAGCAATTTCTTCACAGATACAGCTCCTAGGGCATTGGAAACTAAAAAGAAAATAAACAAATGGGACTACATCAAACTAAAAAGCTTCTGCACAGCAAAAGAAACCATCAAAAAAAAAAAAAACAAAACCCAAAAAACCAAGAAAGCCCACTGCATAGGAGAATATATTTGCCAATGTTGTCACTGATAAAGGTTTAATCTCCAACATTTATAGGGAACTCATACAAGTTAACAAAAGGAAAGTAAATAATCCAATCAAAAAATGGGCAAAGGACCTAAATAGACACTTTTCAAAAGTGGACATTCAGAAAGCCAACAGACATATGAAAACCTGCCCAAAGTCACTAATTATCTGAGAAATGCAAATCAAAACAACAATGAGGTACCATCTCACACCTGTCAAAATGGCTATCACCAACAAATCAACAAACGACAAGTGCTGGAGAGGATGTGGAGAAAAAGGAACCCTTCTGCACTGCTGGTGGGAATGCAGACTGGTGCAACCACTGTGGTGACAGTATAGCATTTCCTCAAAAATCTAAAAATGGAACTTCCATTTGACCCAGTGATCCCACTTCTGGGAATATATCCCAAGAATCGAGAAACACCAATCAGAAAGGATATATGCATCCCTTTGTTCATAGCAGCACAATTCACCATAGCTAAGATTTGGAAACAGCCTAAGTGCCCATCAGCAGATAAATGGATTAGAAAACTGTGGTACATCTACACAATGGAATACTATGCTGCTGTAAAAAAGAAGGAATTCTTACCATTTGCAACAGCATGGATGGAACTGGAGAGCATTATGCTAAGTGAAATAAGCCAATCAATGAAAGAAAAATACTACATGACATCACTCATTTATGGATAATAAAGACCATTATAAACTGATAAACAAACATACAGACAGAAGCAGAGCAGTGTCAAACAGACTGTCAAACTATAGCAAGAAGGCCAGGGAAGCTTGGGGTGGGGGTGGTGGTAAGAGATCAACCAAAGGACTTTTGTGCATGCATATAAGCATAACCAGTGGACACAAAAAATGGAGGGTAAGAGAGGCCTGGGGCAGATCGAGGGGAAAAAAAGGAGACATATGTAATACTCTATAATATTTTAAGCAATAAAAAAAAAGAAATATAAGGAGGCCGATCATAAATGATTTTTATAATATACAGCAACAATAACTTCTAT
Source organism: Murina feae (assembly GCA_004026665.1). Classification (NCBI taxonomy): domain Eukaryota; kingdom Metazoa; phylum Chordata; class Mammalia; order Chiroptera; family Vespertilionidae; genus Murina; species Murina feae. The sequence continues at coordinate 8,918 of PVJC01037069.1, read as the reverse complement.
GCATTTAATAAAGTTTTTCCAAAACAAAATATGCATACCTAATGCTTTACAGATTGATGTCATGTATGAAGAAGTATCTTTAAAGAATTAATATACACTAATAGATGGTCTATACATTGTTTTCTGGAAAAGGAGTGAACCTCTTTTTTTAAATATGAAGTTTGCCAATTCCAAAAATTCAAGAAGTGGAAAGATTCCTAAGCTCATTTTATGAGACCAGCATTGTACTAATTTCAAAACCAGATAATGACACTACAAGGAAAGAAAATCATAGTGCAGTGTCCCTGATAAGCACAGATGCAGAAATCAGCTACAAAATTTTTGCAAACCAAATTCAGCAATGTATTAAAAGGATTAGGAGGGATAAAAAATGACTGCTGTAGTCTAAGGAGCTTTTATCCACTTGTTCCCAACACTGGACTGGACTTGTGGTTCATCTGTAGAATATTCCATTTGAAAAAGCAGCTTAAGAAAGCTGATAGGAAATGCTGTGATCCTGGAGCTTGGAAAGAGGGCAGAAGATGTAGAGTGGGTGAGCCAACACAGGCAGCTACACATCTTGCCTGGAAAGCTGGAGGGAATGTGTGGCAGTGCATTTCCTGCCCACTGGGAGCCAGGAGTCTCAGCTGCATGCAGGGATCTCCAAAAAAAAAAGGCAACAGAGAAAGGAAGGGGAGCCCACATAGAAACAGACACTGGGGGAACTCAGACCATCTTATTATCCTAGGCAAAAAGCCAGTGCTGCGTTACAATACCAGCTTGAGAGGCTCACCTGGATTAGTGTCTGCAGGAGGGGCTGCTGAGCAGAACACCAGACTGGCAGAGGGGTTTGAGCAGACCACCCTACTGTGAATCTGATGGGTCAATTATTCTCTGAAAGAACTTTCCCCAGAGAGCAGCATGTGGGCCAGTTAGAGTGTCCTGGGAAAGAGGCATGATCCTTCCAACCTTGAGGAAGAGAAGCCACCCTTTTCTTCCCCTTTGGAACAGCATTGGGCTGGAAATCTGTTTCTGAGCAGCTGAGCCTGGCAGCATGGGGGACTCAGACATCTGGCTGAGTTGGAAGTTGAGCAGGAGCCCCGACCAGTGAGAGTGGGAAGTGCTAAAAGATTAGAGAGCCAGGCTGGGCAGGATTTCTGTTGCTGCTTTATTTTTCGTGTGCATTTTGTTTAAATACCTGGCTGGTAGAGATGGCATCAAGAGGGTGTCAGTGACCTAAAGAGAGCTGAGGCATTGGAAGCACCTGCCCAGCCATACTACAAGCTATGGACACCACCCCAATGCAAATCTGTTGAAACCATCTTCACCAGGACCAGATATCTCTCAGATCCCAGTTCTGTGGGGGAAGAGAAAACAGCCCAGAACAAGTAAGTGCATTCAACAGGCAAGCTGAAAGCAGAACCAACAGAATACCCTGCAGGGCTTCAGCCAGGCTTCCAAGGGCCAGGCAGAGACAGTGACTCACATTGGTCTGTACCAGAGAACTGCTCAGACAGCCCAGGTACCACAGAACAAGGGGCCAGATACAGCAGCATCAAAGCAAAATCCAGTGTGCTCCACAAAAGTAGACTCAAAGATTTTAAATTTTTATTTATTTTTGTGTTGGTTTATTTTCATTTGGTATAGATTTCCTTCCTCTTTCTTGTCTTTTTTTGGTCTCATACTAACTAATTACTATCTTTTATTTTAATCTATTTTTTTCTTTCTCATTCTCTCTACTTTTTGGTAATACTTATTTTTATAGATTACTTCAAAAAATTATATTATATTTTATTTTATCTTTATTCTTGAGATCATTACAGATGTCTCTCTTTTTTTCCACCCATTGTCCCCCTCCCCCCAGTTCCTGTCCTGCTGCAGGCCTCTGCCACCCTATTGTCTGTGTCCATAGGTAATGCATATATGCATATAAGATCTTGGTTTAATCTCTTCCCACTCCCCACCCCCTTCCCTCTGAGAATCATCAATATATTCCATTTCCATCCCACTGATTCTATTTTATTCACCAGTTTATTCTGTTCCTTAGATTCCTTATTCATTTATTTTGATTTTTACATTCAATTGTTGATAAGTATGTATTTGTTGCCATTTTGTTGTTCATATTATTGATCTTTTTCTTTTTCTTCTTCTTCTCTTTAAAGAATACCATTCCTCTTGTTTGGGATTCTCTGTGCTTCCTGGACTTGTGAGTCTATGTCTTCACCAACTAGGGGAAATTTTCTGTCATTATTTCTTCAAATAGGTTTTCAATATCTTGCTCTCTCTTCTCCTCTTAGCACCCCCACTATGTAAATATTGGTACACTTGAAGTACCAGAGGCTCCTTACACTATCTTCATATTTTTGAATTTAGTTTTTCTTTTTGCTCTTCTGGTTGGATGTTTTTTTTGTGTCCTCATATTTCAAATCCTTGATTTGGTTCTCAGAATCCTCTAGTCTACTGTTGAATCCCAGTATATTATTCTTTATTTCAGTCAGTGTATGCTTGATTTCTGACTGGTCTTTTTCCATTTTGAGGAGGTTTCTAGAAGATTCTTGAGTAAGCTTATAACCATGGTTTTGAACTCTATATCCAGTAGTTTGCTTTCTTTAATTTCTTTAAGTTGTGACATGTTTCTTTGTCTCCACATTTTGTCCACTTCCCTGTGTATGTTTTTATGTATTTGGCAGAGCTTCTATTCTCCTTAACTTGGTAGAGTGCCTTGTGTAGTAGGTGTTCTATAGGGCCCAGTGGCTCAGCCTCCCAAGTCACCTGAGGTGGGAGCTCTTAGTGAACCCCTTTGTGGGCTATGAGCATAGTCTTGGTGTAGTTGAGACTTGGTTGCTATTGGTGTTACTGGGAGGAATTGACCTCCAGGCCAATTGGCTGTTAGGACCAACTGCGACTACAGTGGAAGAGTTGCTGTGCAGGAGACACACGTATGGATCAGGACTTGCTTTGCTGGAGCTTTTTTGCTCACTGAGTCTTCCCTTTGAGTCTGTTACTTATGGATATATAGAATTGTACTCTAGTATGGTCTAACACTGACCACTGAGTACACTGGCTCTTGGATCCCCACTGCCTGGGACCACCCTGCAGGATATACAGAGAGATCTGAAGATTCCTCCTCTTTGTATTTCTTCCTTTAATTTTTGTGTCTCCTAGTATTCTTTTTGTTGTGTGTGTCTGTTTTTTGTTTTTGTTCGTTATTTAGTCTTTTTTTTTGTAAATAAAACTTTATTGAAACATAGTTTTTCCCTATTTATTTTTTTCCTTTTCTTTTTTTTTATTTAATTACATAAAGTATTACAAAGATTAGTACAAATATCTCTTTTTTCTCCTGCCCTTCCCCCAGCCTCCCCTTCCCCCCAGTGGTCTGTGTCCTTTGGTTATGCTTAAATGCATGCATAACAGTCCTTTGGTTGATCTATTGAGGCTGTTGGTTTCATTATTGTTGGTGTTTTGTTTTTTTGATTGTTTACTTGCTTTTTTTCCTTCATGTTATTTTTGGTTTAGTCTGATTTTGTCTTTTTTTGTTTTGTCAGAATGTGCATAACAGTTGACATGAAGTGGTCAGGGTTGAAACTCAATGTCAACAAGCCAGAGTGCTGAACTCATCCACAAACAGAACAACAGCAATAAAGACTCAAACTCAACAGAATAATCTACACAAGGGTATTTCCTAGAGCACCCGGCTCAGAATATCAAGGAGACTACACAACTGGGTCCCATAACAAAGCCACCCCTCCAAAACTGGTAGGCATAGCAGTCTTCTCCAACATGGAGAAATAAACACAAAGAAACATAAAAAAATGGTAAATCAAGTATATAGATCCCAAATGAAAGAATGGGGAAGGTGGTGGGGGGAATCTCCAGAAAAATAGCTAAGTGAAATGGAGGCAAGCAATTAATCAGATATAGAGTTCAGAGTAATGGTTATGAGGATGCTCAAACAACTTAATGAGAAGGAGAAGGAACTTAGTGCAAACTATCAGAATGAAAGCAGATATAGAAACCATGAGTAAGAATCAATAAGAAATGATGAATGACAAAGCTGAAATAAGGTGATTCCAAAGCTGGACAGAATCAACAGTATATTATAAAAAGCTGAAGATAGAATCAACAAATTATAAGGCAAGGCAGAAAAAGAAACACCCAATCAGAGCACCAATTAGAAAACATTAAATAGTAGGAGAGTAGTTTAAGGGAGCTTTGGGAGACATGAAATGTTGAAACAACATCACATCATAGAGATATAAGAAGGAGAAGAAAGTGAGCAAGGAATAGAGAACCTTCTTGAAGAAATAATGCTGAAAACTCTCCTAACCTGGTGAAGGAAAAAGTCACCGACGTTCAGGAAACATAGAGAGTCCCAATCAAGATGAACCCCAAAAGACAGATAGACACATCATAATTAAAATGGCAATTGTTAAAGACAAAGAAAGAATCTTAAAGGCAGCAAGAGAGAGACAGAGAGTTACCAACAAGGGAGCTCTGATTAGACTGTCAACTGAATTTGCAATAAAAAATCTACAAACCATAGGGGGTGGCATGAAGTCTACAAAGTATTGAAAAGCAAGAAACTGAATCCAAAACTACAATATGCAGCAAGGCTATCATTCAAAATTGAAGGTGAAATAAAGAGCATTGCAGACAAATAATAAAGGCTAAAAGAGTTTATCACCACCAAATCAGCACTGCAAGAAATGGTAAAGGGAATAGTGTAAAAAAATAAAAGAAATAGAGAAAAGGTGGAACACAGCATAAAGAATTAAAATGGCAATAAATAAATACCTATCAATAATAATCTTAAATGTGAATAGCTTAAACGTTCTAATCAAAAGACATAGAGTAGATGAATATCTAAGAAAACATGACCCATATATGCTATGTACAAGAGACCCCCCTCAAAGCAAAAAACTCACACACAATGAAAGTGAAGGGATAGAAAAAATGGAAATGAAAAAAATAAGCTGAGGTAGCAATAATCATATCTGACAAAATAGACTTCAAACAAAGACCATAAAAGAGACAAAGAAGAACACTTCATAAATTCTAAAGGGATTGACACAAGAGGATATAACCTGGACAGTGTTTCATCAGAGCAGTAAACTTAGTGTATAGTTCTGCATACAGTGGTTCTCACATTAGATACGTATTGACCTAGGGGGCTATACAATGATTACACATGGGCAGAAAAACTACTTTATAGTCTCCCTCACTGCTAGAAATGGTCTTCTGCTTGCTCAACAAGGGAACCTACTTACAGCACATTTTAAGCCAAGAAGCCCACCCTACATTCCTGCTTATGGTGGCATTTAAGCAGAGATTGTGGCCAATGTCTCTCATCAACAGATTTCCCAACAGAAACTTTTCAAATAAGTAGAGAATGGATTGATATATTCAAAATATTCAAAAATCTTTCAACCAAGAATACAATATCTTGATAAAGCTGTCCTTCAGAAATGAAAGAAGATAAGACTTCATCAATCAAACAAAAGCTGAGGGAGTTAATCACAACCAAATCTTTCTTATAATACATACTAAAGAGCATGTGGAAATAAATGATCAATAACTAACATCATAGAAAAACATGAATGTAGTATAACACTTGCTGGTAAATATATAGTCAAAGACAGATTCTGTAATAGGGTAATGGTATGCATAATTTACTTACAACTCTAGTGTAGAAATTAAAAAAGAAATATATTTAAAACTAGAGGCCCAGTGCATGAAATTCATGCATGAGGGTGCCTCAGCCTGATCTGAACCCTCTCCTATATGGGACACCTCAGACATCCATCTCACAATCCAGGACTGCTGATTCCTAACCGCTTGCCTGCCTGCCTAAATGCCCCTAACTGCCTCTGCCTACCAGCCTGATGCCCCTAACTGTCCTCCCCTGCTGGTCTGATTGCCCCTAACTGTCTCTGCCTCAGCACCTGCCACCATGGCTTTGTCTGAAAGGACATCTGGAAGATGTCCAGTCTAATTAGCATATTACCCTTTTATTAGTATAGATAATCATATGTATTATAATATGTTATTTGATTCAAAATATAAAACTATTAAATTGTTACATTAATAACCAAAATGTGATGGAAGAGAGAAAAAGTGTAAAGTTTAGAAATGCTACTAAGTTAAGTTGTTAACAGAATAAAATAAGATGTTATTATTTTTAAAATATTTTATGTAAGCCTCATGGTAAACAGAGAGGAAAACTCGTAGCAGTTACACAAAAGATCACAATAAAGAAGTCAATGCAGAAGAAATAGGAAGAGGAGATTAAAAATGGTGGTGGAGTAAGTGCATGCTGCATGGACATGCTTCCAGGAACAAACTGGAATTGCAACTTAAATACAGAAAATCTTCCTGAATAATCAACAGGAGACTCAATGGAGAGAACCCTGATACCTGAGGACTGAAAGTGGAGACTGCATAGAGATTGGTAAAAAGGGCGGAGACATGAAAGAACTGGCTGGGTGCCCACAGACATCAACTGAAGTTCTGGAGAGCTATCTCAGTTGTAGGGGGTTGCCACTGAGAACTCTGGAGTCTAATCGCCAAGCTGGGTCTCTCAGCAGAGAGCACCTGAACTGAGAAAGATACCCACATAACATCTGACTGTGAGAAGCATCAGGGTTGCTGTTGGCCAGGGAGAGATGGTTGGAAATTCAGACATCCTCTTAAAGGGCCAATACACAAAATTCCCTGTGGAGCCACACACCTTTTGCTCTGGCAGAGGGAAGGCAGAATAGACTGGAGCTGTGGCAACTTAGGGGACTAAAAATAACAATGAGCCTCCAGGAAGAAGCAATTGCTCCACTCTGTTGAAAAAATTCTGAGGATGAAGATCAACCGAAGAACTTGTATGCATGCATATAAGCCTAACCAATGGACATAGACAATAAGAGGGTGAGGACATGAGTGTGGGGGAGATTTGGGAGGTAATGGGGGATAAGGACACATATGTAATACCTTAATCAATAAAAAAATTTAAAAAAGAAAACAAACTATGAGGATGATTGGGGACAATTCATGTCAGAATCCTATCAGTCTATAGGCAGAGTCTGTCTCTGGAGGCTTTGAGTCTTTGCCGATCTAGTCAGAAAAAGCATTTGACACTGTTATGCAGATCTACCTAATACTTTGTCACAAACCCAAATAGGCAGCCAAAATTAAAAGACAAAGAACTCTCAAAGCTGCAGGATATACATTCTTCTCACGTGCGCATTGATCATTCACAAAGATAGACAACATGTTAGGTCACAAAACAAGTCTCTACAAGTTCAAGAAGATTGAAATCATATCAAACATCTTCCCAGATCACAGTGGAATTAAATTAGAAATCAACTACAGTAAAAACATCCCAAAACATTCAAACTCAAGGAAATTTAAATAGCATGTTATTAAACAAAGAATGGGTTACAAAGGAGACCAACATACAAAAGGAATAAAAAAACATTTCTGAGAAAAAAATTAAGATGAACGCACAGCAACCACAAATCTCTGGAACACAGTAAAAAGCAGTCCTGAGAGGGAAGTTCATAAAACTACAGGCTGATCTTATAAAACTAGGAAAATCAACAATAAATACTTAACACTACAACATAAAGAACTAGAAAGAGAACAATTAAAAAAGTCCACAGTAACTAGAAGGAAGAAAATAATAAAGATCAAAGTGGAAATAAACAACATAGAGACAAAAAAAAAACAATAAGAAAAAAATCAATGAAACCAAGAGATGGTTCTTTGAAAGGATAAATAAAATTGATGAACTGTTAGCCATACTTGTTAAGACACAAAGAGATGACCCAAATAAATAAAATCAGAAACAAAAGCAGAGAAGTAACCACTGATACCACCAAAATACTATGAACAACTATATGCCAACAAGCTGGGCATTGTGGGTGAAATGGACAAATTCCTAGAATAATACAATCTCCCAAAACTGCATCAGGAAGACTAAAAAAACCTGAATAGGCCAATAACAACTGATGAAATAAAAACTGTAATAATCTAAACTAATAAAAGCAAAATAGTAAAATTAACCGTTTCTCCGAGACAGGGTAAGCCACGTCCACCAGCCAATCAGAGCAGCTGTATGCAAATTAGCCCAGCCAACATGGCGGCCGCCACTCACGGACCTGAGTAAATGGCAGATTGGAGCGAAAGTGAAACTGTGCCCGCTCCGCTCCTTATCCTCAAGCAAAACACACGTTTGCAACATAGTAACAATCATAGAATCCTCGGGAGCTGAAGGAAAGAGCAGCCCGGGCCTAACCAGTAAAAGTAACATTGTGTCATTATAGACACCGCCAGGTGAAGCAGAGAGGAGGATTCAGTTAGAAGGCCGGCTTAAAGGAACAGCACCAATTATAGAAGATAAACAAACCCCAGAACCTGCATCCAGCCAGGCTTGCTGGGACGTTGGGTCAATGGGAGCTGTGAGCAGCCTTAAAGCCTGAAAGCACCAATCAGCCCATCACCCACGCTGGCCACAACCCAATGGGGTGAGGGACGTTCCTGGGGGGCTTGGCCAGCCTGGAGACAGCCATCAGCCCCTCACCCAGCCTGGTCAGGCACGCCAGCAGGTGGACATCCCCAGAGGGGTCCCAGACTGTGAGAAGGCACAGGCCGGGCTGAGGGACCTCCCAAGTGCACAGAGCCGGGACCTCCCAGCTGCAGGGTGGAACAGCGCAGGACCCAGGACCGGTGAGTGGGAAACAGGCGGCAGGGTTGGAGGACACCGGGAAGCAGGTAAGAGGCGGCAGGGGGTCAACGGCCTGCTTGGTGGGCTTCCCAGGCCCTTTGTGGGGCATCGGGGAGCGGGAAAGCAAGGTGGCAGGCCGGGGAGTGGGAAAGAGGCAGCGGGGGGTCAGTGGCCTGCTTGGTGGGCTTCCCAGGCCCCTTGCAGGGCACCAGGGAGCGGGAAAGCA
>PVJC01037068.1:0-17401 GCA_004026665.1 Murina feae | reverse complement strand
GGCAGGCTGCCCGCAGCCCTGGTCACAGCTCAAAAAAGAGAACAACATGCTGGGGAGGGCAAGAGTCTGAGAGATCAACAGAGAGGGGGTGCCTGCTCCAAGCCTCCACGGTGTGCCTGGGGGCAGGCCCCCAGCAGGTAGACACACACAGGAGGACTGCTCCGAGCCTCTGATGGGGCTGGGGGCAGGTCCCCAGTGAAGACACACACACATACACACACACACACACAAAAGGCGCCTGGCAGACTGGGGCCATCATAGGACATCCACTGAGGGGTCCCAGACTGTGAGAGGGCACAGGTCGGGCTGAGGGACTCCCTCCACCCCGAGTGCACAAATTTTTGTGCACCGGGCCCCTAGTAATTTTAATAAAAAGAAAAAAGAATCAGAGAATAAAAAGGACTTTTGGGAATTAAAAACAAAATAAAAAATATAAATAGAAGGAATGAAAAATAAGATGAAGTATATCTTTGAGAAAGTATTATAAAAAGACAAAAAATGAACATTAGGAAGTGAAAGAAAACTAAGAGATTTTCCAGGTTTTCCAACATCCAGATGAATAGGAGTTCTAAATAAAAACAAAGATAAAATAGAAATATAATACAAGAAAATCTCCAGAATTAAAGAAACTGAGTCAACAATTTATAAGATCTGTAAGTACTTAGTGCACAAAATTTGATGAAAATAATTTCAACTTTAAAATCATTATGCAGTCAAACTCTGTTCATATAAAAATAAAGATATTTTAGATATACAATGAGTCAACAAATTATCTTCCATTTACTTATTCTCTATCAGGTACTGGTATAGTACTAAAATAGAAGTTAGCCAAGACAGAGAATATGTGGGTTCTATCACAGAAGAGAGGGAAAGAAAAATTCTAAGATAACAGTCTGAAAAATTCCTGGACATGTTTCACAAGAAAGCAGACAGTCCAAACAGGAGAATTTATGGGAGAAAATAATTTGATTCATTTTGACCTTGTGAAAAATAGTATTGAGATCAATACTACAATTCTGTTGAAAAATTCAAGCTTTAAATATGGGAAAATAGTACAACAAGCAAAACTAAAAAGGCAAATATTGACTCTGTAAAACAAAAGTAATACAAGAAAGGAAAAATAAGGATATAACATTTGGCTACCATTAGATTCAACAGGGAACAATACTTATATCCCAAAATATAAAACTTAGAAGGTATGTAATTATAAAGGATGAGACATGGGAAGTGTTTCTGTAAGAAGATACTGTAATAGAAAGTCAATACATAATATATTAAATTGTTGGATATGAAATATGAGTATAAAGCATATATTTAGAAATATAGAAGCAAATATGTAGGTTAAAAAAAGTGTTGTATTTGGGCAAAAGAGTCCCTAATAGGTTAGGAGACATGAGCTAGAAGATTGCTTCTGTTTTTGTTATTGTTTTGACTTTCAATACTAAATATATTGATTTGGTAAGAATTAAAGCATTTAAAAAATGTATAGAAATTCAAAAAGAACAAAAATTCGTCATCTACTAATAGTCTAAATAATCTCAAATCCTATCTAATAAAAGAGTAAGATGCAAATTAGACGTCACTCCGTGACAAAGATGGCCACCCCCATGGCCACAAGATGGCTGATCCCATGACCACAAGATGGCTTCCCCCATGGACACAAGATGACTTCCCTCATGGCCAAAACATCGCTGCCCCTAGCCACAATATGGCCACCCCAATAGCCACAAAATGGGGGCACCCATAGCCACTTTCTACCTAATGAAAGAGTAATATGCGAATTAGGTGTCACTCTGTCTCAAAGATTGCCACCTCCATAGCCACAAAATGGCTGTGGCCAGTCTGGCTCACCCCTGCCACTGAAGTGATTAAGCCTGTTAGCCAGGCAGGAGGTGGAGGAGGTTGGGGGCCCGAGGGGCAGAGCAGGCAGTCAGAGGGAGCTGGGGGTCCTCTGCCCAGGCCTGAGGCCTTCATCAGAGGCCTCAGGCATGGGCAAGGGAAGAGCCAGTGATTGGAGGAGGCAGGGGCAAAGCCGGTGATCAGAAAGGTATGAGGGTGCCCTACCTAGGAATAAAGCCTGGGACAGAGGCCTCAGGCCTGGCAGGGGCAAGGCTGGAGAATGCAGGGGCCTGGGCTCCACAAAGCCAGTGATCAGAGGGGCAGGGGAGGAGCCTGCAATCACAGGGGTCTGGGCACCAGTGGAGCCAGCAAAGCAGGGGTGTGGGGGTTCCCTGCCCAGGCCTGTAGCCTTGGCCAGAGGCTGCCAATGAGGCAAGGGCAAAGCCAGTGATGGCAGGGGACAAGATCAGAGTCAGTGATCGCAGAGGCCTGAGCTCTGTGAAGATGGCAATCAGAGGGGTTTGGGGGTTCCCTGCCTAGGCCTGCAGCCTTGGCCAGAGGTTACAGGCCAGTGCAGGTGGGAGCTGGGATTGGAGGGGCAGGAGTGGAGCCGGTGATTGGAATGAACTACAGAGGAAACACCTTTTCTGACTGCTCATTGGCTAAGCTCCCTGTATGCCACTGGTGATATTCTTAGTAATTTGGGTAATAAGAATCCTTAAAGATGATCTATGGTTTTTCCACCACACTCCTGGAGAAAAAAATGAAGGTCCACTGCTGGAGGGATAAGAAATGTCATATCCTGCCCTAACCAGTTTGGCTCAGTGCATAATGCCTCAGACTGATGACTGTAGGGTCTGGGTTCAGTTCTGACCAAGGGCATGTACCTAGGTTGCAGGGTCCTCCCTGGCTGGGGCCCAGGTCAGGGCTCATGCAGGAGGCAATCAATCAAAGTGTCCCTCTCACTTTGATGTTTCTGTTTTTCCCTTCTCTTCCGCATTCTCTAAAATTCAATGGAAACATATCCTCAGGTGAGGATAAAAAGAAAAGAAAAAAGGAAATGTCATATCCTATGAAATACACATCTTGAAAATGCCTAAAGAAAGTTGTCATTTCTTCATGGTGAAGGGACTAGAGTCCATGTTGATGAAAACTCCTTGGTGGCTGTGGTGACTGGCAGTGGCTGCAGCAGTGGGGTGATGAGGTTGGTGGCTTCCCCTGATTAGCCTGGTCGCCTCCCACAAAGGGAGGCTAAACTATGGCTTAGGTCTACTCCCCAAGGGGATCAGGGAGCAGGTCTAAGCCATCAGTAGGACACCCCCTGTGGGCTCCCAATATGTGAGAGGGGGAAGACTGGGCTGAGGAACTGCCACCCCCCCCCCAGAGCACAATTTCGTGCACCATGCCCCTAGTATATAAATATGTCTGTACATATCTTTTTTACATGAATATTAGTAAACTGTTTACTCTCTTCTGCAAACTTAAAAAATTAACAGTATACTTTGAAGATTGCTATCTTTCTAGTTTCTTTCTTTTAGTGGCTGCCCATTATTCCAGTTTACAAATGTACTCTAATGTTTCTGTACTCTAATGTTTCTGAGATTGAAATTCGTGCACTGGTGGAGGGGGTTCCTCAGCCCACCATGCCCCCTCTCACATATTGGGAGCCCTCAGGGCTTAGGCCTGCTCTCTGCTCCCCTTGGGGTGTGGGCCTAAGCCGCAGTCTGGCCTCCCTTTGTGGGAGGCAACCAGGCTAATCAGGGGAAGCCAACAGCCCCATCACTCCATTGCTGCAGCCACTTCCAGTCACCACAGCCACCAAGGTGTTTTCATCAATGTGGACTCCAGTCCCTTCACCATGAATAAATGACAACTTTCTTTAGTCATTTTCAAGATGTCTTTCATAGGATATGACATTTCTTTCTTTTTTTTAATCCTCACTTGAGGATATGTTTCCATTGATTTTTAGAGAATGTGGAAGAGAATGGAAAGACAGAGGAAACATCAAAGTGAGAGGAACACTTTGATTGATTGCCTCCTGCATGAGCCCTGACCTGGGCCCCAGCCAGGGAGGACCCTGCAACCTAGGTACATGCCCTTGGTCAGAATTGAACCCACACCCTGCAGTCAGCAGGCTGAGGCATTATGCACTGAGCCAAACTGGCTAGGGCAGGATATGACATTTCTTATCCCTCCAGCAGTGGACCTTCATTTTTTTCTCCAGGAGTGTGGTGGAAAAACCCTAGATCACCTTTAGGGATTCTTATTACCCAAGTTACTAAGAATATTACCAGTGGCATACAGGGAGCTTAGCCAATGAGCAGTCAGAAAAGGTGTTTCCTCTGTAGTTCACTCTGATAACCAGCTCCACCCCTGCCCCTCCAATCTCAGCTCCACCCCTACCCAGGCCTGTAAGCTCTGGCTGAGGATGCAGGCCTAGGCAGGGGACTCCCAAACTCCTCTGATTGCTGGCTTCACAGAACCCAGGCCTCTGCCATTGCCAGTCTGCCCTTGCCCCATGGCAGCCTCTGGCGAAGGCTCAAGGCCTGGGCAGGGGACCCCTAGATCCCTGCTTTTCCAGCCCCACCAGTTCCCAGACCCCTGCAATCTCCAGCCTTGCCCCTGCCCAGGCCTTATGCCTGGCTAGGGCACCCTCATACTCCTCCGATCACCAGCTCCACCCTTGCCCATGCCCGAGGCCTCTGTGAAGGCCTCTGACCTGAGCAGGGGACACCCAGCACCCTCTGATCACCTGTTCTGCTCCTTGGGTCCCCCGCCTCCCCGGCCACCTGCCTGACTAACAGGCTTGACCACTTCAGTGGCAGGCTTGAGCCGGACTGGGCGCCACCATCTTGTGACTGAGGGGGAAGCCATCTTTGTGACAGAATGACACCTAATTTGCATATTACCCTTTTACTAGATCGACTGTGGTATGGGCACCTCCATCTTGTGGCTGTGGGGGCAGCCATCTTTGTGACAGAGTGATGCCTAATTTGCATATTACTCTTTTATTTGATAGAATGTGGTATAGGCGCTTCCATCTTATGGCCATGGGAGCGGCCATCTTTGTGACAGAATGATGCCTAATTTACATATTGCTCTTTTATTAGATAGCATGTGGTATGGGTGCTTCCATCTTGTGGCTATGGGGGTGGCCATCTTTGTCACGGAGTGACACCCAATTTGCATATTACTATTTTATTAGGTAGGATATATATATGTGTGTGTATATGTTGAGTGGCCAGATCATTATGACAGGCCACATTATTATGACAGGCCAGATTATTATGACCACTCCATCAGTACTTCTTTGGGCCACCTTTTGCCTTCAATACTGCAGCGATTCTTCTTGGCATTGACTCCACGAGATGTTGAAGGGTGATACGAGGAATCTGACACCATGCCTGATGAATAGCACTGCCCAGTTCTGTGAGATTTGATGGTTGTAGAACCAGCTGCCTGATGGCTTTTTTAACTTTGTCCCACAAATGCTCAATTGGATTGATATCTGGTCATTGTGGGGGCCACCTAAGCAAGGTAAAGTCTCCCTTATGTTCTTGAAACCACTCCTGCACAATACAAGCACTGTGGCATGGCACATTGTCTTGTTGGAAGAAGCCATCTCCATTGGGATATGCCATCAACATGATAGGATGAACTTGACCAACAACAATACTTAGGTATGTTGTGCTATTCAGACGTTTATAATGAGCTGGCCCTCTAGCAACTTCAGTGCGAAATTATAGCTAATTTGTCTACAAATATCAGGTGGTCACAATAATCAGCCACTCAGTGTGTGTGTGTGTGTATATCTATAATAATAAAAGCATAATATGCTAATTAGACAGGATGACCTTCCAGACGAAGCCGAAGTGGCTGGGCTGAGGCAGAGGCAGCCACCACAGCAGCGGGCTGAGCCCCTTGAATGAATTTCATGCATTGGGCTTCTAATATAGGGGAGGGCAGTTAGGGGCAATAAGGCAGGCAGGCAGAGGCAGTTAGGGGCAATCAGGCAGGCAGGCAGACAGGTTAGGGGCAATCAAGCAGGCAGATAGAGGGGTTAGGAGCAATCAGGCAGGCAGGCAGGTGAATGGTTAGGAGCCAGTGGTCCCAGATTGTGAGATGGGGGTTTGACCACTGGTTTAAGCCAATCCCTGTGGGATCGGACCAAAACTGGTGGTCAAATATCCCCCGAGGGGTTCGTGATTGGAGTGGGTGCAGGCTGGGCTGAGGGAACTCCCCTCCATGCACAGATTTCATGCACCAGGCCTCTAGTATATATGTATATCAATTAATACAATTAATTTTGCATGACATAAAATTTCAGTACTCTTGAATGTTGAGATAATGTATATACAAAACACCTATCATGTTAATTTAAATTGTCAGTGCTGAATAAAAATAATTTTAAGTGAATATTCATATCTTGTTTTACCTTTTTCATATCTCTTTGTTTCTGCAAAATGGGTTTGCTTATAACAAAATATCACATGATCAAATGTTCAATAGTATGTGTAGTGTGTTTGACAAATATGCAGAGCTCTGAGGGTGGCATGAGGGAATCACGATGAATTTACTTTTGAGAATAAAGGGATGGAGGGGTACCGTTTATTTGAAAATTTTAGTAATTGGTACTTTCAAGATATTTTTACTGAAAAATATATCCAAAAATAAAATCAACAATTCTTAAAATGATATATTTAAAATATCTCAGTGCAGATATCTAGTAGGTAAATGTTTCTCTTTTTTGAAAACAAAAACAAAAACACTTTTTTTTTTTTATGGAGAGCAAGGGGTAATAGCTATACTCTATTATTTTTTGTTTCTCTCCATTTCATTTATCTAATTTCAGATAATAGAGTCTGCAAGTACAATAGAAGACGTTTTGGAACATAACTACTTTCTTACTAGTGATAGTAAAGTATAACTTTTTTGACTGTATGTATATTTTATAACAATAATATTTAAATTGGAAAAAAAGTCTAAAACAATTCATATGGACTAATGCAGATATGAAGACTTAGGCGGAAATAAAAAGTACATGATTACAAATTCTGGAGCAGAAGATAAAAAAGAAACACAATGCCAGAACATATAAATGGGACAATAGTTTGAATGAAGTAAAGGGAATTCTCACACACAAAACACATTAATCAAGTATCTATAACTAGGTTTAATCCAATTCAACAAAATTTATTAATTATTTATCATGTGAACACAAAGTTATGAACTTTTTACTTACTGGTATAATACAATAATACCTTATTTTAAAAGTATGTATAAAGTAAAGTGGAATGATAAATGCAGGCCCACATTTTAGAGGTCTTAAAAACATAAACATAATCTATTAAATTTGCCTAAGGTTAGAGCCTGTTTTGCTTCACAGCAGGGCCTCACCTGGGCACTTCCAAGCCCAATACAAATAGCAGCCATCTTAAGATCCCTCTGTAGATCCTGTTTGGTAGCCCCAGGCAGTGACTGATTTTCGACCCTCTGGTGGCCCTAGAGCCAGTGCACCTGGTGGACAGCTTCAGACAATAGCAGATTACAACTCTACACATCCATAAGAGTCACATGCAAGGGGAAGACTCAGTGAGCACCAAAGCCCCACTGAAGCAAGTCCTGCTCCATAGGGGTGTAGTTCTCCTTCTGTAGTTGAAGCTGATCCTCACAGCCAATTGGCCTGGAGGTCAATTTCTCCCACTGACACTGCAGCAATCAAGTCTTAACTACAACAAGACTGTGATCACAGCCTACACAGGACTGTACCTAGAGTTCCCAGCTCAGGTGACTGGAGAGGCTGAGCCACTGAGCCCTCCAGGACACCTACTACACAAGGCCACTCTATCAGTTCCAGGAGACATAGCAGCTCTACCCAGTACATTGAAACAAACACAGTGAAACAATCAAAATGTGGAAATAAAGAAACAGGTCAAAAATGAAAGAAATGCAACAAAGCAAACTACTGGATATAGAGTTCAAAACCACAATTATAATGCTGTTTAAGAATATTCTAGAAACCTCCAGGGATTTAGTGAGAATTTCAAGGACCTTAGCAAGAATGCCAAAAAATGGAAAAGGACTAGTCAAAAATTAAGCATACACTGACTGAAATAAAGAATAATATCCAGGGATTCAGCAGTAGAGGATTCTAATAATCAAATCAACAATTTGAAATATGACAAGCCATACCACACCCATAGAGCAAAAGTAAATAAGAATCTAAAACTATGAAGATAGTGTAAGGAGCCTCTGGGACAACTTTAAGTGTACCAGTATTCACAT
The DNA here is from genome assembly GCA_004026665.1 of Murina feae. Lineage (NCBI taxonomy): Eukaryota > Metazoa > Chordata > Mammalia > Chiroptera > Vespertilionidae > Murina > Murina feae. The sequence goes on along the minus strand of PVJC01037068.1, from coordinate 9,277 downwards.
TGTGAGGATGCCAGAAGAAGAGAGGGAGAGATATACTGAAAACCTATTTGAAGAAATAATGACAGAAAACTTTCCCTACCTATTGAAAGAAATAGACTTATAAGTCCAGGAAGCATAGAGAGTTCTAAACAAGAAGAACCCAAAGAGGACCACACCAAGACACATCATAATTAAAATGTCAAGCGCTGAAGACAAAGAGAAAATCTTAAAAGCGGCTAGAGAAATGCAGTTAGTTACCTACAAGGTAATGCCCATAGGACTGTCAGCTGATTTCTCAACAGAAACTATGCAAGTCAGAAGAGAGTGGCAAGAAATATTCAAAATTAATAGCAAAGACCTACACGAAGATTATTCTATCCAGCAAAGCTATCATTTAGAATTGAAGCTCAGATAAAGAGCTTCACAGACAAGAAAAAGCTAAAGGATTTCATCACCACCAAACCAGTATTATATGAAATGTTGAAGGGTATTCTTTAAGAAGAGAAGGAAGAAGAAATAGAAAAGATAAATAATATGAACAACAAAATGGCAACAAATACATAGCTATCAACAATTGAATCTAACAATCAAAATTAATGAGAAATCTAATCAATAGAATAAACTGGTGAATAAAATAGAATAAAATAGAATCATAAGCATGGAAATGGAACAGACTGATGATTCTCAGAGGGAAGGGTGGTGTGGGGCAAGGTTAAACAAATAGCTTATATGCATATATACACTTCCTATGGACACAGCTAATAGAGTGGCAATGGTCTGAGGTGCAGTGGGAACCAGGTGGAAAGGGGTAATGGGGGAGGGGGAAAGAGGGACATCTGTAATAATCTCAACAATAAAGATAAAAAAAATGAAATATTTAAAGTGATGAATAGTAAGGACCTACAACCAAGATTATTCTGCCCATCAAAGTTCTCATTTCAAATTGAGGGTCAAAGAACTTCACAAACAAGAAAAAGCTAAAGTGGTTCATCACCACCAAAGCAGTATTACATGAAATGTTGAAAGGTATTCTTTAAGAAAAAGAGGAGGAGGAGAAGAAAAGAAGAAGAAGAAGAAGAAGAAGAAGAAGAAGAAGAAGAAGAAGAAGAAGAAGAAGAAGAAGAAGAACAACAACAACAACAACAACAACAACAACAACGAGAATAAATTAAAAAATCTAATCTAATAAAAGAGTAATATGCAAATTAACCATCACTCTGAGACACCTAAGCCACACTCACCAGCCAAGCCATGCCCACCAGCCAATCAGAGTAACTGTATACAAATTAACCCAGCTAAGATGGTGATCAGCAGCCACAGAGCTAGAGCAAACAGGAGGCTTCTGTTTGGAGGAAACTGCCTGCCTCGGCCAGCTGGGCCTCTGCTCAAGGCAATAATGTTTCAAATATAGAAGCCACAGAGCTGAAGCAAACAGGAGGCTTCATTTCCTGCCTAGGCCTCTGCTCCAGGCAACAAAGTTTCAATTATAGAAGATAAATAAACCCCAGAAACCTGATTCCAGCCAACCTTGCTGGGACCTTGGGTCAATAGGAGCTGTGGGCAGCCTAAAAACAGCCATCAGCCTCTCACCCAGGCTGGCCAGGTACACCAGTAGGGACCTGAACCCTGAAGGGACTGTGGGCAGCCTAAAAATGGCCCTCAGCCCCTCATCCAGGCTGGCCACACCCCCATAGGTTGAGGGTTCCCACTGGGGGGCTTGGCCAGCCTGCAAATAGCTATCAGCCCCTCACCCAGGCTGGCCAGGCACGCCAGCAGATGGACATCCCCTGAGGGGTCCCAGACTGTGAGAGGGCACAGGCAGGCTGAGGGACGCCCCCAAGTGCACAAATTTTTGTGCACCGGGCCCCTAGTATGAACAATAAAATGGCAACAAATACATATCTACCAACAATTGAAGCTAAAAATCAAAATAAATGAATAAGAAATCCAATGAACGAAATAAACTGGTGAATAAAATAGAATCAGAGACATGGAAGCATGGAACAAACTGATGAATCTCAGAGGGAAAGGGGGAGAAAGGACAGGAAGAAATTAACCAAATATCTTACCTATGGACACAGACAGTAATGTGGTGAAGGCTTGGGGAGGTGGGAGCTGAGTGGAGGTCAGCAAATGGGGGGGGGGGAGGAGTATATCTGTAATACTCTCAACAATAAAGATTGAACAAATAACAATAACAAAAAAAGATTTTGTTTGTTAGTTTATTTTGTTCATTAAAGTCCACATATAAAGGAAATCACAGGATACTTTTCTTTCACTGACAGGTTTATTTCTTAGCATAATAATCTCTAAGTATATCATACTGTCCCAAAACATAAGATTTACTTCTGTTTTAAAGCCAGAAGCATTCCATTGTGTAAATGGACCACAGCTCTTTTATCCACTCATCCAATGATGAATATTTAAATCTGGGTTATTGTAAATAGCACTATCATGAACATAGGGGTGTATATATACTTGCAAATTAATGTTTAGAGTTTCTTGTAAATATTCAGTAGATGGAATTGCTGTATCATAAGGCAGTAAAAAAAATAGCTTAAGATAAAAAAAGTAAATTCAAATTGACTAAAATTATAGATATGTGAAAGATAAAAATAGAAATTATTTTGAAATAACTTTATCCTATATAATAAAATCCGAATATGGTAAATGTCTGGTCAACCGGTCAGCCATTCAACCAATCAAAGCGTAATATGCTATTGATATACTAAGACCGCTCAACTGCTTGCTATGATGTGCACTGACCACTAGGGAACAGACACTTCAACCAGTAGGTTAGCTTGCTGCTGGCTGATCGGGACTGAGTGAGATAAGCCAGATGGGTCCTGGAGCCCTTCCACAATTCCTCCCTAGCTGGCCAACTTCTCACATCCCTCCCCGGCCCTGCACCAGTGGGGTCCTTCAGCCTGGCCTGTGCTCTCTTGCAATTCAAGACCCCTTGGATTGCAGTTTCAGCCCAATCCCAAAGGCCGGGTCCAGGGACCTCATTGGTGCACTAGAAGACCAGACCTCTAGTCTTTATATATCTATTTCTGTATCCACATCTATATCTATCTCCTTATTTATATTTATATTAGAGGCCCAGTGCACAGATTTGAGCACCATTGGGGTCTCTCGGCATGACCTGTGGTGATTGGGTCGAAACTGGTATCCAACACCACCTGCCACTCCTGCCTACTGCTTCAGCTCATTCTGGCTCTGCTGCATTTGCCATTGTTTGGTAGGTCCGCTGCACTGCTTGTCTGACACCCGTCAGTCAGCTGAGCAGCACTTCTGCTGTAGGACTGCAGTAACCACCAGGGGGAAGCTCCTGCATTGAGTGTCTGCCCCCTGATGGTTAGTGCCCATTATAGTGACAGGTTGACTGGTTGCTTAGGTTTTTATATTTATAGATTAAATTTTTTCCAATTTATAATACACTAGGGGCCCAGTGCACAAATTCATGCACCTTGAAAGGAACTGTGGGCCACAAGGCTGCAGTGGACACAGGGACAGGTCTTGGTCCATCTTCTGCATCTCTCCCCAGCCCCTCATGCCATAGCCTCCATCCTCTGCCGGCACCCCTGGCACTGCCACTGCCACACACTGGGTGCCGGCAGTAGGTGAGAGTGACTGCTCTGCTACCAGCAGCAGGTGAGAGCACCCAGCAGGACCATGGTGTGTGGGAGCAAAGAATTTTCAGTAACCACCAGGGTCTAGTGTGGAACATGGCAGGCATTGGAAGCAAGCAGCAGAGCATGGAAAATGGTAGGCATCGGTCATGGTGAGATGGTGGAGCAGGTGCGGGGTACCCCACCTTGGTCTAGCATCCTGCTCACCTCCTCCACCTCCCACCATGGCTGATGCCTGAAATTTTCCACGCTCTGCTGCCTACTGCCAATGCCCGCCATGTTCCACACTGGCCCCTGGTGGTCAGCGCACATAATAATGACCAGTTGTTCAGTTGTTTGGTTTTCCGGTTGTTCCACTGTTTGGTCTATTTGCATATTAGGGTTTTATATAGAGAGTTGTTCTTTGTAATTAATAATTTATGAAGTTGATACTACTGTTTTTCTTACTTTACTAGAGAGAGAAATTGAAGTTTGGTAGAGAAAATAACCAACATCATACTTATTGAATAATGGAATGGGCACATTCTCCTTTTAAAACATGCTCTGGAATAGCATTGCCCAACAGAACTTTCTGTAATGGTGAGATTGTTTTTTATTTGAGCACTTCAACTCAATAGCCACTAACCACATGTCACTATTGAGCACTTTTAATGTATCTGGTGCCACTGAGGAAGTGAATTTTTTACTTTAATTTAAATAGCTAGAAATGTTGGCGAAGCAGAAGAGGAAGGGGAGAACTAAAGGAGTGAAATTCTGAAGATAGTGCAGAAGATGGCGCTTAAACCTATGTGAAAGAATTGGGCTTACCAAGGACAAAGGATACTTTTCCATTGTTAGAGGAGGCACAAAAAAAGATGGATGCAGATGGAGTAGGTTAATGGATGGATGTAAAAATGAAGTATAAGGCAAAGGTAAGAGTGAGAACAGAGGAACCGATGGGTATTTCAGGAGGTACTATTCTTGCTTGATTGTACTTGTGTATCCGTAAGAGACTATGAAAGAGCACATAACAATTACATGGTTTACCTGACTGGAGAGGGGGCAAATTTCAGCTTTATAAAAAATAGTAACCAAAATACTGACTTCATATGAGTAACACAAGAACAAGTTTAACCTGACAAGATTTTTAAATTTTTAATTTAATGTATTGGGGTGACATAGGTTAATAGCATTATATAAGTTTAATTCTAAAACATATCATTGTGTTCTCACCACTTAAACTCATTTCCTTTTGTCAGCATATCTCTGACCCCATTGATCCTCTTCATCCTCCTTCCATCCCAACCCCACTTTCCTCTCTGACAACTAACTTTCTGTTGTTTTTTCATTCATTTGTTGCTTTCTGGTTTATATCCCATATATGAATAAAATCATATAGTTCTTATTCTTTATTGTATGACTCATTTCACTTAGCACAATACTTTCAAGCTCCTCTATGTTGTCACAAATGACAGTATTTAATTTTTTCTTATGGCTGAGTGATATTCTAATACACACACACACACACACACATATACATTTCCTCTTCTTTATCCAACCATTCATTAAAGAACACTTAGGTTTTTTCCATGTCTTGGTTACCATGAATAATACTGAAATGAACACAGTAGTTATCTTTACAAATAAGTGTTTTCAAATTTTCCAGGTAGATACCCAGAAGAGGGATTGTGGGGTCATATGATAGTTCTATTCTTAATTTTTTGAGGAAACTTCATACTGGTTTCCATAGTAGCTGTACTAGTTTACATTCCCACCAACAATTTATGAAGTTTATTTTACCTCCACATCCTCTCTGCTTGTTATTTCTTGTCTTATTAATAATTGCCATTCTAACAGGTGTGAGGTGGTATTAAATTTTGATTTGCATTTTCTTTATAGTTAATTAAGCTGAATATCTTATATAATAAAAGCATAATATGCTAAATGACTGGTCGACCAGTCGGCTGTTCAACCAATCAAAGCATAATATGCTAATGATATGCTAAGTTCACTTAACCACTTGCTATGATGTGCACGGACCACCAGAGGGCAGACACTCCTACCAGTAGGTTAGCTTGCTGCTGGGGACTGGCCAATTGGGACTGAGCGAGATGGGCTGGACGTGCCCTGGAGCTCTTTGCAATCCCTCCCTGGCTGGCCAACCTCCCATTTCCTTCCTCACCCCCGATATTGCACTGGTGGAGTCTCTGGGCCTGGCCTGCACCCTCTTGCAATCCAGGACCCCTTGGGGGATGTTGGAAAGCCAGTTTCAGCCCAATCCTTCAGGCCAGGCACTGGGACCTCACTGGTGCACAAATTCATGACCTCTGGTCTTTTCATAAATCTGTTCGCTATCTGTATGCCTTTTTTGGAAAAATGTTTATTCAGGTCCTCTGCCATTTAAAAAAAAATAGGATTGCTTATTCCTTTTAGTTGAGTTGTATGAGTTCTTTATATATATATATATATATATATATATATATATATATATATATATATACATACATATTGGGTATTATTCTCTTATCAAAGTTATTGTGTGCAAATATTTTTCCCCATTCAGTTGGTTGCCTTTTTGTTTTGTTGATGGTTTCTTTTGCTGTGCAGAAGCTTTTAAGTTTGGTGTAATAACTTTTGCCTTGCATTTGAATCAAGTTTATAAATTTCTCTCTAAAACCAATATTCATAAATTTAGTATCTATGTTTTATTCCATGTATTTTATTGTTTCATGTCTTATATTTAATATTTTGATCCATTTAGAGTTAAATTTTGTGGGTGGTGTAAAATCATAGTCTGGTTTCATTCTTTTGCATGTGGCTTTCCAATTTTTGCAACACCATTTATTATGAGGTGTTCTTTTCTCCATTGTATGTTTTTGTCTCCTTTGTCAAAAATTAGTTGCCCATGTACATGTGGGTTTATTTCTGGTCTCTCAGTTCTCTCCGTTTCTATATTTCTGTGTGTGTGTTTTGTGGTTTTTTTGTTTGTTTTTTGTTTTTGTTTTGTTTTTTTTTGCCAATACCATGTGTTATGATTACTGTAACTTTGAAGTTTAATTTGAAGTCAGAGAGTCTAATACCTTCAGCTTTGTTGTTTTTTTCTCAAGATTGATTTGGCTACTGGGGATATTTGTGGTTTCATATAAATTTTGTATTCTATTTCTTTGAAAAATGTCATTAGAATTTTGATGTAGATTGCATTAAATCTGTATATTGCATTAGATAATATGGAAATTTTAATTATGTTGATTCTTCCAATCTATGGTTGCAGAGTATATTTCTATTTCCTTGTCTACCAAGATGTTTTGACAAAGTAATACCATTAAGTAGATTCTAGTTAATACATTTGTAGATTATTATAATCTGTTTTTATATTTATATATTTATATAAATATATAAATTTATAGCTGTGGGTCACTGAAGGGCATTGATGGGGTGGAGATAGGATGGTGATTATGAGTGGCTCTAGTAACAATAAAGTGTAAATAGGTTATGTTTCTTTAAAAACTAGTTTTAAATAGTTTGGACCTAACAATTGGGTCCGACTGATAACTAAATATGTTATAGGAAATTTCATGATATGTTTTGTATATGTAGACATTGCTCAAACCCCAAATTTTTGGAAAATGATAGTGTACTATCAGATGATTTTGTTAATTAAAATATATATATATATATATATATATATATATATATATATATATATTCAGATGCATTCTTTAACAGCAGGTTTTCTTCTGTGTTCTTGTTTCTTTTTACTGGCTGAAGATTTTTGTTTTTCTGTTTCCTGAACTATCTTTCCTTCACTCACATCTTCTATCACCAAGGACTTTGTTGTTTTATGACAAAATCCTTTATGTTGTCATAAATGGCAGTGTTTCATTGTAGCTCTGTGATACTTGAGTTAGGACCTGAGAATCATACTTCTTCAACAGCAAGATGGCAAAACGGAAAGTGAAAAATTGATTCTGCATAATTTCATACACATTTTGCCTGTATTCTCAACAGAATGAGTCCTGTGGACCTCACTTGGCTTTCTCTTAGGCACTTAATTCGTCATTACCATTTTCTTTCCAACTTTCTGTAGAACTAAATAGAATGTCAGACCATTCACTATGAGTGCCAAATCAAGGCAATATGGAAAAGAAAATGTCTTAAATGCAAGAAGAATATAGAAAATCAAATGCCTATGTGGTTGTAAATCTATATTTATGTGTGGAATCCAGGGATGAATTTATATATCATAACAAAGAGGGTAGTACATTTTAATTTCTTTGTTAATATTAGATTTTATAGTAATCATTCTTTAAGCATCTTCTACACAGAATGTCTAAACTGAGCAATAAATATTGCTTATTAATGAAGCACATTGCTTAGGCTGTCATGATGGAGAGAGATACTCTGTAAATACTTTTTGCATGGCTTTTTCTCTGAGCCATAGAAAAATGTATAAAGAAATATAAAGCAAATGCTGTGTAAGATGTTGAAGGACAAATTGCTTGGTTGTTCTGGTAGGTCTGTTTATTCCAAGGAGAATTTTCCACAAACTCAGTGAGAGATTCTTTTAATTTTTGTTCACACGTCCTAGAAGAGAAGACACAACACCTCTCTACCTTTAGACCAAAAAAAAAAAAAAGCATATCATGTTGAAATAGTAATTCTGAATACCTACTATTATTATGGAGGTGAGGTTGCTTTGTCATTTAATATTCAATTTCAAACATACCAGGATATTAAGTAAAAATGACTGGTATTTTAAGGACTTGCATTCTACCCAGTAGCAGAGGGAGATCACTCCCCCACTTCAGGCTATTAGCCGAGAGCACTTAAAATAAGATTGAGAATTAAAATGAAAACTAACACTAGTGTCTCTTCTGACCACATTGCATAATCTAATGTACTTAAACTCTTCCTGGAAAATCCTGCTGTTTTTCCAATGTTTGATATTCTGGCCATGTTTGAACTCTTGAACTCTGACAGAGAGGAGGGACTTAGAGAGTCTGTCATCTGATCTGTGTTATAAGGCAAATGAAATAGCTTTCTCTTTGATAGCATGCCTTTCTGCCTAACAGTTGGTGGGAAATTAAAATTATCTGGATGGGGAAGACTGGTGAAAGGTCTGAGGACATCAGTTTTTTGGGAGGGCTTTTCTGGAAAAAAAAAAATGGCAGGGTTTATTTTTCCCCTCTTATTTCCTGCCACATGTTAATAATATTTCATTGCTTATTCATTCATTTTTATGATTTACTCCAAGACTTGGAGGAGAAGGAATTCCTGTTATTCTACTGTCCAGCCAGGATGGTGGTTAGATGCTGACATTTTGAATTCCAGCCATATTAATTGCTGGATAAAAGCTATAATCCTTCTCTCTTTGAAATCCAAAGCTGATTTTTAGACAACACTTCAAAAGCAAAGCATAACTGATGAGGCATATTTCTTACCAGCTCTGAATTACCATGATTGACTTAGCTTGTGTTAGTCTACATGTGCCTCACATATTTGGCTACCTAACCAAAAATTTGATTTTGATATTAAAGAGCAAAAAACCCCCACAACCTTTTGTTATCTCCAGTTGTTATCTCCAACTCCTTGTGAGATATTTCAGTGGTTATTTAAACCACCTTAGAAATAGAAACATTTGTTTCTTACACTAGAAAACATCCCTCTTAAAAGTTTCCTCCCCTCCC
>PVJC01037067.1:0-17398 GCA_004026665.1 Murina feae | reverse complement strand
GATGTTTCTAACTCTCTATCGCTCTCCCTTCCTCTTTTTTTAAAATGGGTGTTGGATTTTGTTGAATGCCTTTTTCTGTGTGATTTTTGTCTTTCAATTTGCCTATGTGATGCATCACATTTATTGATTTGTGAATATTGATTGTATCAGCCTTGCGTCCCTGGAATAAATCCCACTTGGTCATGGTGTATGATTTTTTTAATGTATTTCTGGATGTGATTTGCTAATATTTTATTGAGGATTTAGCATCTATGTTCATCAGGGATATTGGCCTGTACTTTTCTTTCTTTGTAGTGTCTTTATTTAGTTTTGGAATTAAGTTAATGCTGGCCTCATAAAAAGAGCTTGGAAGTGTCCCTTCTGCTTGGATTTTTGGAAATAGTTTGAGGAGTGTAGGTGTTAGTTCTCATACAACTTAACAGAAGGAAGACAATCCAATTAAAAAATGGGCAAAAGACCTAAATAGACACTGCTCCAAAGTAGACATAAAGATGGCCAAGAGACATGAAAAAATGCTCAGAGTCACTGATCATCAGAGAGATGCAAATTAAAAGGACAATGAGGTATCATCTCACATGTTAGAATGGCTCCATGAACAAATCAACAAATGACAAGTGCTGGTGAGGATGTGGAGAAAAGGTATCTCTAGTGCACTGCTGGTGGGAATGCAGACTGTTGCAGCCACTATGGTAAACAATATGGCATTTCCTCAAAAAATTAAATATGGAACTTCCAATTGACCCAGGGATCCCACTTCTATGAATATAGTCCTCACATCAATATTTCTCTCTTCCCCTTTCTCTAAAAAAAATAATTGGAAAAATATCCTCAGGTGAGTATTAAAGAAACAATGGAAGGAAGGAAGGAAGGAAGGAAGAAAGGAAGGAAGGAAGGAAGGAAGGAAGGAAGAAAGGAAGGAAGGAAGGAAGGAAGGAAGGAAGGAAGGAAGGAAGGAAGAGAGGGAGGGAGGGAGGGAGGGAGAGGAAGAAGGAAGGAAAGGTGGAAGGAAGGGAGTAAGGGAGGGAGGGAGAAAGGGAGGAAGGAAAGAAGGAAAAGTAAGGTTATCAACCCTGAGTGAAGGAGGGGAGGTTGTGGAGATTTAAGACAAGAGGAAGATGTGTGAAATGGTTCTTTTGGCGAAGTCCAGCTTTCATTCCCATCACCCACTCAGGTGCTGCATGTGCTCGGGAAGCGGCCCCTGGGGCTTCAGACTTCTACCCACGAGGTCCCGCTGCCTTCATCAAACAACCCGGCCCCTCTGCTCTCTCTCTTCACCCTGTGTTTTTTCCACGATGCTTTATATGCTGCTTGCTTGTTGTCCATCCTTGCTGTTAGTACTCAGAACATTGTTAAAGGAAAAAATCTGAGGGCTTCTCTTTATCCACAAAAAGACCCCACCTATTTATACCCTACATCTCAAGCCCAATGTCTTGTTGGCCCCTTACCTGTACCCTACCTGTTCTGTGTCCTGGGAGAATGCACAGATGACATCTACACAGTTTGCTTTCTGGCCTTGGTTGGGGCCAGAGGGGACCCTGGCAGGAGTCCAGAGCAGCAGGAGAGTGAGGTCACAGCATTTATTCTCTAGGACAGCTCCCTGTGGTCACCTCGGGCTGGCGCATGTGTCAACTGAAGGTCAAGAATTGCTAGTCTCTCCTTTGCTCTCTTGCCCTGCAGGGTGAGGAGGGTAACACTTCCATGACTAGTCTCAGGTGGACCTCTGTGGTTTCCTGACCCTGCCCTGACCCATGTACACAATCCTTTCACTAAATCCCCTTAAAACGATCCCGGTTTGTGTGCACCATCTGTCTCCTGCTGGGATGCTGACAGACCCCCTAGCTGTGAATAATGATTTTAATAGCTCTCAATTCCATTCTGTCATGCTACTCAAATGTGGCCAGGGGCCAGTGGCATGCCACCACCTGGCAGCCTGTAAGAATGCAGAATCCCAGGCCCCACCTCTGACCAACAGTTGGAGATTCGTGCTCTAAAAGGACCCCTTGGTAATGCCTTGCGCATGTTGAAGTCTACGAAGCACAGCATCAGAGTATTCTGAGCTTTAATGAAGCTCTTTTGAGTGCAAAAAAACCCAAGGACTCCCTCAGACTAGGTCAGGCAATGCATCTTACACTCAGGCAGTGAAGGAAACCAACTTGCATAGAAATCTAAGAATAGGACCCAAGGGGAGGGAAGCCCTATGGAGACAGGACCTAGAGGGTCGGGGAGGACCTGAGACCTCACAGGGGGCCTCTGCAGGTCTTCGTGGCTCGGCCCTGTACTCATTACTCCACATGCATGTTACTAACTGAATCCGCACCATTTGCTCTGTTATCGTTGGGCCAGTTTCTGTTCACTTACAGCTTCGCCTAACTCTGAACCTGAACTCCCTTTTTGCTTCTCACGTGCTCCCTGTTCTGTCTCAGAGCCTGTTCTGCTGACTACCTAAATTTCAGTTTCCCAAAGTAAGAATGTTATTTGTCCAATTCGTCCGTGTTTGGGCAGAGATTTCTGCACCAGCCTCTCTCAAAGGTTAATGGGCAGCCTGTAGGCTGGCTGCTGATTCCTGACTCAGCAGGCGCTGGGTAATATGGCATAAACATGTCTGCCTGCCTGCCATCTGCTCAGCACTATGGTCACACATCCAGTGACAATAGTCTTCAAAGACATGAAACAGGGGTTTCAAACCTTGGCTACAGGCTCTGCCCCCTTTCCCTCCACGCCCTTTCCCGATTCTCAGTACACTGCATCTTCTGGCAGACCCTGACAGTTGTGGAGATGAGTTTTCATGTTCAGGGTGCTCCAAACATTGTGTAACAAAATTAATTACATTTAATTAAATGTATCCACTTTTTACAGCACCAAACAAATCGAAAATGCCATGTTAAGCTTATGAGATGGCAGTCCTCCAAAGGGCTCTGTGGCTGGGTGTATCCACTCTGAGACGCGGCAATTTTAGAGATCATCTTACCCAAGTGAAACTGATGAACAGCCTCCCAGTCTCGGTGAAGCCATCAGGCCAGAACTCACCCCTTGTCCTGGGTCCCAGGACAAGCACCTACGCTGTCCTCACTACTTGCTGAATCCCAGCAACAGCTTTCTCACTCGGACAACAATCTTCCTCTTTCTGGCTCATTATACAATAATGAATTTATGAATTGCTTTTCTCTTTCCTCCACTCTGTTAGCAGGAGAGGGGACCGTTTGTATTCTTACAAGTACAGGGTCTGGAATGTAGCTGCTGAATGTATTAATGTTTATGGAATGAATGAATGCTCTTGTTTCTCTCCTCTTCTGCACTAATCAGACTCTTCTGTGATAACTCTCCGAGTCTCAGTGCATTTTTTTAAAGCAATTTTCTATTCCATTGCTTTTATTTTTTTTAAAATATATTTTATTGATTTTTTACAGAGAAGAAGGGAGAGGTAGAGTTAGAAACATCGATGAGAGAGAAACATCAATCAGCTGCCTCCTGCACACCCCACCCCGGGAATGTGCCCACAACCAAGGTACATGCCCTTGACCGGAATCGAACCTAGGACCCTTCAGCAGGCTGACGCTCTAACCACTGAGCCAAACCGGTCAGAGACTCAGTGGATTTCTTGCTCCACAGGTTTGGGAGGGGCACATGGGAGCTGCACAGCTGCTGAGCCCGCACTGAAGCAGTGTCCTCTCTTTGGTTCATACTGGTCCCAAGATGGAAGGCAAAAGTGGGAGAGAGCTAATGGAAATGTCAGTGCACCTTCAAGCCTCTGCTGAACCTGGCACATGCCCCAAGGCTAAAGTCAGGCACACAGTCAGTCCAGTACCAGCAGCCTGGGAAAAATATGCTTCCCAAAGAGAGGAAGGGGTTGGAGTGAATATTAGCTAAACATCAATATAATCTACTATGTGTTGTTAGGAACTTTTTATTCTGGTGTTTTCAAAATCAGCAAACTAAAATCCCCTACAATGTATATATTAGTCAAGATCCATTCAGTTTTAGGGACAGAATATAACTGGAAGTAATTTATGCAAAAAAGAAACTTACACCCAGCCCTGGGGGCTGCATGTGAATCCCTCAGTGCCCCAGGCCCCTGAAGCAGCCAGTGGACAATGGGGTCAGGAATGCCAGGTCTAAGGGCTGTGCATCATGTACAAGCTACAGAACCAAGCTCACCTTTCCTCTTGCAAGCACAACAAAGGCAAAATGTGAAAACAGAAATTAAAAGTTTTTAATTAAAAAGAAAAAGTACGGAACCCTGATATACAGGGAAGGATGAGGAGTAGACAAGTGAAGCCCATCCCTTCACCTGCTCCCCTGTGCAGGTCTTATTCTCCTGGCCTCTCCCAGGTGGCTGCATTTGCTGGAGGAAATGGCCGAAGAGGCACTCGTAGAAGGCCTGTAAGCTACTACATGCCAAGAGATGAGGTTTTAGATCATGTTTTAGATTCAGGACATCTATAGATTTTATAAATGAGAGCTAGCAAATCTGCCAAGTGAAAGTTAAATGACATCACTGAGGAGGTTAATTTAAGAATATGGAAAACTCACTGTTTCAGGAATAGGCCAAACATTTTAATCTTAAGAACCTTCCCTTGAGAATGCATTCACATTACTGGACACAACGGAAACAATAATTTTATAGGAAATATGTTTATTATTAATCATCTCAATTAAAAAATAATCAGTCTTTCTTAAGGCTGGTTCACCGTATTCTGTCTTTTGAAGATATTAAATAATCAAAACTATGAGCAATTTTATTTAACAGCACAGACACTTTTGTAAGATAAGAAGAAAAGAAATTCCTAACAATGACACAAGGTCTCCAGAACTTGCTATTAAAACAAAGAAAGCCTTTCCAGTGACAAGATGTCACAGGATAAAGCCCAAGAGAACAATCTACCAGGGCGCATGCTGGAAAAGGGATCAAGATGTTTAGGATCCACCCTCACTGGGAGTTAGCTGTGAAAGGGCTTAGGCACTTTCACTTCTGCCTGGAATGCATCCTTTGGGCCTGGGACTCATGTTATCTAACTTCCCCAAAGCCGACAGCTTTTCACCTTCTAGGCCACATAACCATGACCAGAGGTTCTGAGGAGAAGACGAAGCAGGAAGCATTTAGCTTTGACTTCTGAGTAGATGCAACACCAGCTCTTCATCCTCTGCCAAGGACAGGCCTGTATCCAACGGCTCTGAGACTTCCCGCTTGGCCTTCTTTCTGTTCCCACTTGTGAGTCCTGTGTTCTCCACTTCACTGTTGCTCCTTTTCCTCATCCCCTGCTTCTTCTTGGTATCACTGGGGAGAACAAAGCCATAATTATGTAAGTACATAATTAAATTCAATGTTATGAAATCAAACACTTAAAACATGACAAAATTACCAATAACAGATAGCTGGTAAAGTGATACTATTATTCAAGAGGGAAAAACACTGTAACAATGTCAGGATATCTATGTCATAAGTTAAGTACCTTCCCAGCAGTGGGCGGGAGGGGAGGGCCCATCATGCACCAGGCACCTGCAGGGGGTCTGCATACACTGTCTCATCCACTCCTTACAATAACTCTAGAAAACTAGGTGTATCATCCACAATTTGAGGACGCTGAGAAGTCTACAGTCTGTCTCCAATCTGTGCTTGTGCTGCCGCGTCCATCTCCCTCTATTAAAGTTTGGCCATCCTTTAGGAGCAGTCTGTGGCTAACAGATATCAGGATATCGGGTGCTAAATTTATTATCTGTTGCACTAAATTGTGATATATAGACCATGACCAAATCAGAACCTGAAATGTTACATTACATACAAATTAATATAGCAAATAAATTTCCCCCATTTAAAATCTGCATCTAAGGCCTACACAAAGTCTTAAGGAAGCATAAACATTACTGCTGTATTCTGCACACACCTGAGACATAGACTATAAAAATAAAACTAATTTCTGAAGATAGAGTCAATCACATGATACATTAAAAATTAATAAAGCAAAACGTCCTCAAAGGATTTTAAGATACCATCATCATGTTCCAAGATGACCCAATTACTGAATACAAAATTATTATCTAATAAAAGAGAAACATGCAAATTGACTATGCATCTGCTATACCCACAAGCTAAGCTCACCAGCCAATCAGGAGCAAGTATGCAAATAAATTCAACCAAGATGGCAGTTGTCACAGAGCTGGAGTGAACAGGAGGTTTGGGTTGCCCCTGGCAATGAAGGAAGCCAAACTTCCCACCTGCCCTGGTGGTTGGGGCCTCAGCTCAAGGAGGGACTGGGAGCCTATATTGCCCAGGGCCGAGGCCAGCTGGCAAACAGCCATCAGCTCCTCACCCAGGTTGGCCAGGAACCCCAGTGGGGACCCCCACCCTGAAAGGGGTGTAGACAGCCTGCAAACAGCCCTCAGCCCCCACCCAGGCTGGCCAAGCACCCCAGTGGGAAACCCCACGCTGAAGGGGGTGTGGCCAGACTGAAAACACCCTCAGCCCCTTACCCAGGCTGGCCACACCCTCATGGGGTAAGGGTCCCCCCTGGAGGGCTTGGCTAGCCTGCAAACCACCATAGACCCATTGTCCAGGCCACCCCATGCCCCAAGGGAACTCCCACCCTGATCCGGGACACTCTTCAGGGCAAACCAGCCAGCTCCCACCCATGCACCAGGCCTCTATCTATACCAATAAAGGGGAATATGCTAATTAGACTGGGAGTCCTTCCAGGAGACCTTCCAGACGTTCTGGACAAAGCCATGGTGGCGGGATGAGGTATAGGCAGTTAGAAGCCAAGAGGGGAGGGCAGTTGTGAGTGATCGGGCTGGTGGGGGATGGAGCCATGGGGAGTAAGCAGACCAGCAGGGGGGCCAGTTGGGGGCAAGCAGGCCATCACTGGGGGTCAGTTGGAGGTGATCAGGACAGTGGGGGCGGGCAGTTTGGAGTGAGCTGGCCAGCAGGGGGGCAGTTTGGAGTGAGTAGGCCAGTGGGGAGAGATGGTGGGGGTGAGCAGGCCAGCAGGAGGGACAGTTGGGGTGAACAGGCTGGCGGGGGGCACTTGGGGGCAAGCAGGCCAGCTGCGGGAGGCAGTTGGGGGTGAGCAGGCTAGTAGGCAGAGTGGTTAGGGGCAATCAGGCAGGCAGGCAGGCAGGTGAGCAGCTAGGAGCCAGCAGTCCCGGATTGGGAGAGGGATGTCCGACTGCTGGTTTAGGCCCGATCCCTGTAAACCGGCAGTAGGACATCCTTCAAGGGGTCCCAGAGTGGAGAGGGTGCAGGCCAGGCTGAGGAACACCCCCCCTCCCCAGTGCACAAATTTTGTGCACCAGGCCACTAGTTAACAAAATAAAAACCCAGCAATGGCAATAGGAACCATTTATTCAAGGGTCTGGCTCTGTACTACATTTTTTACATAGATTAAATTTATCTTCATGAAAACCCTTGGTGTGGAATCCTTAGACTCATTCCACAACCAGGTTAGAGAGGTTAAATTATTGGACCCACATTATACCCGTGGGATTCACACTCAGATCTGAATGACTCTAAATTTAGCCCAAAGCAATTTTAATTGGTCAACATCTATAGTCAGCATCTGGAGAACATAACAGAAAGAATTAACCATGGAAAGAACATTGTTTTTGACATCAACACAGTCAGACCTTGGCCAATCAGCTAACATTTCTAAGCCTCAGTTTCCTTATCTGAAAGATGGGGATTATATAATTTATTTAGCAGAACTGCTATAGTAATTAAATAAAATAATATAACTGTCAGAACATATTAGTGATCAATACATGTAAGCTGAAAATTACCCATGACACACCTGTCCTCAGCTAAGAAGCCTTTGTATGGGTCCCGGAACTATAATCTAACCCCTTTCAAATAAATTCTTACATTGCTGTTATATAACATAGAGGGAAAAAACACATCACAGAAATTACATTATTGTCCAAGCATATGCTGTATTCCAAAAGAGGACTGCTCAAGTTTCAATGGAGCCTATTACTCCAAAAGATAGCCTGGATATCAAGGTGAATGTGCCTAGTAAGCATATCCAATTATGACCAGCTTAAAGCAAAACTAATTTCCCCATTTACCTCCCAGAAATGCCCAATGCTGACTCAGCAGCCGTACTCTCTCACCACTGGAGGAAAGAGAAACCAGACAACACTAAAGTTACCCACAAATAACTGCATTTTAAATAGCGCCTGGAAAGGTGAAAATAAAGTGTCCCCTGTGATGGGAATTCAGTTAGCAGAGTAATTCTTAGCAGAAAGGGGCCTTCATAAAAAGTCACTGAGTATGGCCAGTTCTGTGCTGATTCTACTGGGCCAGGATTTATTTCATGATACTCCTGGTTTCAACACTTTAATTTTTTCAGATACTTGTAGTTAACCTAGTTACCCAGGACAAGAATGTAGTCTGTTATATTTATGAGAAGCAGAAAAAGGAGGGATGCCTGAGTTAACATGCAAGGGTCAGCTTTCCTCCTGGTCTCTCTTCTCGGCACTCCTCATGCATGGCTCTTACTCATGAGGTCAGAGACACTTGTGTGTTCCCGCCTGTGCCCCTCTGTGAGCATGGCACTTCCTCCCTCCCTCTGGGTACGCCCTGATTCAAGACTCATCTTCAATTCCTCATCTTCTATGAAAGGTACCCAAGCTCCCTATTAAAAGCGATTTCTTTCCTCTGAATTCCTACAGCTCTAATTGTTTACTAGCCATTTTGCACCTAGACTTGCTACTTCCTAATACTAAAGTGACTTTTTCCCCACTGGAAAGCAACTTAACTCTCAATCAGAATATAAACTCCTGGGTGAGAATGTACATTACTACAACCATCCCACCTTTCAAAAGTCATTCATGTATGCATGCCCAGCAATTTCTCTTCTGGGAATTTATCCTCAGGAAATAATTAAGGATATGCATAAAGATTTACTTACTGGATATTCAAGGCAAAGCTATTTGTAATTTCAGAAAGTTGGAAACTCAAACATCCAATCATAAGGGATTGATCTGTTAAATATGTTATAAAATTTCAGATGAAACATGATTCAGATATTAAAAACAATGTTGCAGGAATTTCTTTATCAACACTGAAAACAGTAATAAAACCAATATAGGAAGAGTCTTTGTTTAAATAAGGCAGCATGTATATTTGCATAGAAAAAGATTTGGGAGATTTTTTAAAATGTTATTTCTGCTGGTACGTGCATTTTTTGTTTTTGTTTTTCTGTATTAAGCTTGTATTGTTCTTTGCAATAAAAAAACAAAGAAACGTAAATTTGAAGGAAAAAGTAGTTCTGGGCAGCTAGGTATATTTCAATTATTCTTCATAGTTTCACTAAGCTCAGAAGCATAGAGTAAGTGTTCCACGTAAGTGCCAGCCTGGGTCCCGGGACCCATACAAGTGTGGGGAAAGGGAAGGCTCCTTAGCTCAGGACGGTGTGGGCAATTTTCAGTATCACAAAACACCTGCAACTACGTGCCGCAGACTGAATTCCGGCATTTCTTTTCTTTTGGCTAGAATTATATTAGCTGAGCTTTGTACATGCTTGACACTTCAGAAGCTTGAGTGGAATGAAAATATTACTCTTTATTAATAAAACAAATGTGAAAGATAAGTCTTTCAAAACATGGGGACCATTAGTGTTAAAAGCAGATGTTCTCAGTGATGATGAAAAGGTTAGAAGTCAGTTTTCTAGATTTGATAATGGTGCTCCACAAACCACATGGAGAAATTTGTGGAAGTTTTGGTTGGTTTTACATTTCAGTTTTACATTGGCTTCTAAAGAAGTTGTTCAATACTGGTTTTCATGGCTATTATCCACCAAGAAAAAGTTAAAAAGCAATCTTCTTAAATGTTGGCTACTAACTCCTTGACAGGCTGAAAGGAGGATTCTTTGTAAAAATCACCCTGGCTCTTGTAATTCTTCATAACCATTTCAGCGACTGCTTAGAGTATTATTTATTACTAGAGGCCCAGGTGCATGAATTCATGCATGGGTGGTGTCCCTTGGCCTGGCTGGTGATTGGGGCCAAGAAGGACCAGATGGCCATGGGGAGGGACCATGGGAGGTTGACCTGCTGCGGAAGTTGGCTATGGGAGCATACTGACCACCAAGGGCAGCTCCTGTGTTGAGCATCTGACCCTGGTGGTCAGTGCGTCATCATAGCAACTGGTCAACCCATCATTTGGTCAACCAGTCTTAACAGTGACTTAGGTTTTTATATATATATATAGATATATATATATATCTATATATATATATAGATAATTTTAACACATTTTTTGCGAGAAATGAGTAAACTCGTCATATCACTTTTTATATCAAAGTGCGGGAGATGAGTTAACTCGTTTTGTTCCGTTAAGCGGTGTGGCGCGGGAAACTTGTAAGCAAGGGCGCCAACACATATTTTGCAAAGTAAATAAACAGAGACCTCTTTTTAAACTAAAACATTGAAAGTTTCATAGAAAAATATCAAATAGATCGAAAGATGAATATTTTACGGAAAGTCTAATTTTGGCGAGAAAATGTCAAAAAAGCCCCGTTACAACGCGATTTGGCAGGAAAATGCCCAATTACAAAGTATTAAAGAACTCTCATGATCTGGCTTAGGCCTGCCTCTATAACCTATTATGTTCTTTTGGACTACTTGTTATTCTCTAAACATGCTCTAGGTTCTCACTTTCTTTCGTCTCCATTTGGATTCCCTCTTTCAATTTGGTAACTATCTAAATCCTCCTTATCCTTCAAAACCCAGTTCAAATGTCACCTCATCCTCAATGACTCCATCCTACATGATTGCACCACGTTATGCACTGTCTGTGCTCTCCCATGGCACTCACTCTGAGAGATATTACAGAATAGACCTCTTCCCTGTGCCTGCTAAATTCTTAGCTTTTTGAAGCCTGGGGCTGTTTGCTACCTTCATCTATAAAGATAACCTGAATAAAAGCCATTCAATGAATGTCCACACATGTGAATGGTAGAAATCATGTCCTGTTGGGGTTGTTCTAAGCTGTGAGAACTACTGACACTGCAATGAAGGAGGCTATGTTTCAACAGACATTTCTAATTCAATTTCCAAAACAGCCGTGGAGGAGCACACTGCCATGGTAGCACCCCAGAGCACTTAGTCCAGTGTGTGAGGGCACAGGCTCCTCTCTCCTTACCAGTCCTGCTGTTAATAGTGTAAGTTCCTGGTGTTCTAAACTTTGGGTTTGCATATATTTTTTAAAATTAAATAAGTGGTCATATTATGGCTATATTCAGTACTCATTTTTCCAAACAAATGACTTCTACTGCGTTAACACCCAGCCAGGGGACAGTCAAAATGATACCACTACTGCAGCTTCCCTAAGAGATGTAATGGAAAGTCGTCTAAATTTTAAGTACCTAAATGTTGACTACTCCGTCCTTGGTTGTACCTTCTTAGCTTCCTCTTCCTCTGTCCATTGCTTAAATATCCATATTTCTAGGCTGCATCCTTGGTTCTCTACTATTCTCATTTTACATATTCATTCTGAGAATTCTCATGCAGTTCAGTATTTCAAGCAGTTTCCATAATGCTAATGACTTTAAAAACTGGCATCTTTAGCCTAGAGCTTTTCCTCATCACCAGGTCAGCATATTCAACCAGTTCCTAGGTTTATATAATTTGCAAATTCTCAGCAACCATAGTCTTTGGTGCTTTTATTAAAATTAAGTCTATTGCCCTGGCCAATGTGGCTATGTTGGTTGGAGCATTGTCCCATGCGCAAAAAGGTCATGGGTTTAATTCCCGGGCAGGGTACGTACCCAGGTTGCGGGTTCGACCCCTGGTTGGGGTGCATGTGGGAGGCAACCAATAAATGGATGTTTCTCACATTGATGTTTCTCTCTCTCCCCCTTCCTCCCTCTAAAATTAATTAAAATAAGTCTATTATTATTATTATTATTAGTCTTATCTCTGACAAGAAACCATAGCTTTGAGAGGTTGCAAATATTAACAAAATATTGGTAATAGGAAAGGCTGGGGTGGGGAGGGGGAGAGGCAAAAATTTCATTCAATTTTTATTATAAAAACTAAAATTGCTAAAACATCTTTTTAATAAAAAGATTTACATAGTTCAAGAGTTGATATACCATCAACAAATTATAGCTTAAATTATTAAGCATAAAATACATTAGTGTTTTCTCCTCTTATCCCCAAAGAATGATATGTCACTTTAATTCAGAACCTGTATATGTTTCCAGCCTTCAACTGGAGTACTCAGACCATCTCAACTCCACTCCCTATTCTCATAAACATCAGGATGGCATATGCCTTTCTAATGAGTTACCTCCTGTGGATTAGAACAGCAGCTGTTTCTTACCCTCATCACCTTCCATGAAGCCAACTAGCATCACCATTGGATAGACACATGGTTGAAGGATGATGGGATGAAAAGAAGCTGAGAAATCATCTCTGGCAGGAATATAAATAATTGTACAGTCATGATTATGCTGTTAGGGTAAATACTTAAATTTTAATAAGTGTCAAAGGAATTAATGGTTAGTATGTTAGCATATATCATTCCTTCTTTACCTAAAAAGAAGGCTTTCAACAATTCTTCAGGTGTCACCCCAAAGAGGCTTTTACTAAACACCACATATAAAGTGAGTTCTCCCAACCTTTCTCATTATTCTACAGTTACCATTATCATGGCCGTTATCACC
Source organism: Murina feae (assembly GCA_004026665.1). Lineage (NCBI taxonomy): Eukaryota > Metazoa > Chordata > Mammalia > Chiroptera > Vespertilionidae > Murina > Murina feae. The sequence goes on along the minus strand of PVJC01037067.1, from coordinate 4,739 downwards.
ATCTCTTTTCTACTTTTTGTTTATTTCTTTACTAGGGGCCCGGTGCACAAAAATTTGTGCACTTGGGGTGGAGGGAGTCCCTCAGTCCGGCCTATGCCCTCTCACAGTCTGGGACCCCTCAGTGGATGTCCTATGATGGCCCCAATCTGCCAGGCGCCTTTTGTGTGTGTGTGTGTGTGTGTGTGTGTGTGGCCACTGGGGACCTGCCCCCAGCCACATCTGAGGCTCGGAGCAGTCCTCCTATATGTGTCTACCTGCTGGGGACCTGCCACTAGGTACAATGTGGAGGCTTAGAGCAGGCATCTCCTCTATGTTGATCTCTCAGACTCTTGCCCTCCCCTGCATGTTGTTCTCTATTTTGAGCTGTGGCCAGGGCTGGGTGCTGCCTGCCTCCCAAGCTTGCCTACTGCCCATCTTCCTCCAGCCACCAGAAAGCAGAGAAAACCCCGCCTCGTGGTCAGGCCAGCCTTTTCCTGCTCCCTGATCTCCGGAAGGAACCTGGGAAGCCACCAAGCAGGCCGCCGACTCTTTCCCACTCACTCGTCCCCTGCTGCCTTCCTTTCCCACTTCCCGGTGCCGCCAAGGGGTCTGGGGAGTTGCCAAGCAGGACCCCGGCCCCTGCAGCTTTGCTTTCCCGCTCCCTGGTGCCCCGCAAAGAGCCTGGGAAGCCCACCAAGCAGGCCACTGACCCCCCGCTGCCTCTTTCCCACTCCCCGGCCCGCCACCTTGCTGTCCCACTTCCTGGTGCCCTGCAAGGGGCCTGGGAAGCCCACCAAGCAGGCCACTCACCCCCTGCTGCCTCTTTCCCACTCCCTGATCCCCCACCAAGGGCCTGGACAGCTGCCAAGCAGGCTGCCGACCCCCTGCCACCTCTTATCCGCTTCCCGATGCCCCACAAAGGGCCTGGGAAGCCCACCAAGCAGGCCGCCAACCCCCTGCCACCTCTTACCCGCTCCCTGGCCCGCCACCTTGCTTTCCCACTTCCTGGTGCCCTGGTGCCACTTCCAACTGCCAGCATAGGGAGGCAGTTGCAACAGAACCCTTTGGTTTGCTCAAGTTCCGTGGCTGTTGGCCTCCATCTTGGCTGGGTTAATTTGCATACAGCCGCTCTGATTGGCTGGTGGTAACGGTCATATTTGCATGTTTCTCTTTTATTTGCATGTTTCTCTTTTATTATAGAAGATGGTCTCCCTCACCAGAGTATAAGCTTTAAGAGGGCTGGGAGCTAGTCTCTCTTCTTTATTACTCTACTAGAGGCCCAGTGCATGAAATTCTGTGTCCCTCAGCCTGACCTGCACCCTCTCCAATCCAGGACCCCTCAGGGGATGTCTGACTGCCTCTAGCAATCCAGGACCGCTGGCTCCTAACCACTCACCTGCCTGCCTGCCTGACTGCCCCTACCACCTCTGCCTGTCTGCCTGACCGCCCCTAACTGCTCCCCTTCCCACCTGATTGCCTCTAACTGCTCCCCTCCTGGCCTGATTGCCCCTAACCGCCTCTATCTTGTCCCACATCCAGGACCCAGGATTCCTTCCTCTGGCCAGTCACAGGCACCTAGGAACCAGGCTTTTCTCCCTCTGGTCGGCTGCAGGTACCCAGGACCCAGCCTGGCTTTGCCCAGGCCAGCCGCAGCTGCAGCCGCAGCCGCAGGGAGCCATGGGCAGGTGGCTTTGCCTGGACTGCAGCTGCAGCCGCAGGTGTCTGGGACCGTGGGGCGGGCGGCTTGTCCCTCTCCCGGACTGCAGCCTGGCTGCTTCCCATTCCTCTCTCCCCAGTGTTGAGTGTCTGAGCCTTTACTGCATGATGGCGTGAGGGCATGATGACCATTTGCATATTAGCTCTTTATTATATAAGATGCCAGGAACACAGTACAGCTTTCCATTTACTGAATGCCTCAATAATTCCAATTTGGTGATATAGACTTGACCCATATATTGGATGCAATATATTACATGACATTATTTTTTACTGTATCATTCATCATTTCAACCTAGTCTGGAAGATATTTTTGCAGACTATTTTGAATAGAGGGCCTGCCATGTTACATGCAGCTCAATGAAGGATTCTAATGAGGAAGAAAATGGAAAGTAGATTTCTGAGAAGACATTAAATTATATTTTTGTAAATGTATATACTTATTTAAAAACTTCTAACACTGTTTTACTTTTAGTGATTAAATTGATCAGTGATTAAATAGATTAGTGACCCTATTAGCATCATACTCTGCATTCTTTATACCTTATTAGATCTTCATGATAATCTTGCAACATAAGAATTATCTTCATTTGACTGGTGATTAAAACTGGGGGTCAAGAGATTAAATAACCTGTCATTAACCAGTTAACTGCCACGTGTCCAAAATGGAAACCATCCCCATATGCAATGATATTTTGAATTTACTTGTGTCTATAGATGCTTATGGCGTACAAATGGTTAAGTAACTTGTAAAAGAAAGAAAGATTCTCTCTTAGATAACATTTAGGCCTAAGTTTCTTAAGCTTCAGGTCTGTTTAACTGACCCCAAAATCCACAGTTTTCCTACAGGGTCAAGTAGCCTGCCTTTGTTCTAACACAGACTTAATTGTTCAAACTCCTACATCTCCCCATACTGCAAAGTTTATGATAACATACCGTAATTTATTTCCAAATTACATGCAGTGGTGAATGTGGGCAAGGCATTTAGTCTGCTAGTTCATAGAAGCTCATGCAATGTCTATCTTACACTTGCTATAGCAACTGTTTTTGTAATACAGATGCTCCTGCGATCGTTCTGCCAGGAACAGATATGGTTTACATCCCTATGTACTGATACAGAAAGGCAAAGGAGGTAGACTGATTCACTGATACCATAATTTTCTAGATAGAGGAAACTACTAGGTCTTATTCCCCTTGATTTTTTAAAATTCTCTCTCTCCTTAGGAAGCTTTAGCCAAGGCTTACAGACATGGAAAGGGAGGAAACAAATGATACACTGCACCAAGAAGAACGTCATTAGTACCTGCTGTGAACAGGAATGGGCTTATTGATAAAGAACATACTTTAAATAAACCATGTGTAAATTAATGCCAATAAAAAGGGGCCAGAGCATCTGTAACACATTCCCTGGGCTACAATGCTGCACTGAGGACCACTCATTCAAGCCTTGAGAATGTCCCAAGCGCTGTCTGAATGATTGTGGTCCAGGCACCATAGGAGAAAAAGATCTGCTGGGAAAACCTATCGACTTCTTCCCTGGTATATGCAGAGCTTTACAGAAACACAGCGCAGTAGAGTGAGCACTAAATGTCCAAGGACAACCGGGGCAAGCAGTTCCAATAGTGAAGTTATAAAAAGGCAACTGAAATCACTGGAGACTGTAAGCCTGACACTGGAAAGGAGGCTGTGCAGCCAGGTGTCATGATGCCTCATGTTACAGCTCCCAAAATCTGCAGCGGCTGCATTTAGGGGGGTGTGTTTGTGTGTTACAGCAGAAAAATGGGAGCGTAACAACACTTTACAAGTCTATTCAGAAATCTAGGCCCTGGCTGGGTAGCTCAGTTGGTCAGAGCATTGTCCTGACACACCAAGGTTGCAAGTTTGATCCTGGGTCAGGGCACATACAAGAATCAACCAATGAATGCATCAATAAGTGGAAAAACAAATGAATCTCTCTCTCCCTCCCTTTCTCTCTTTCTCTCTCTCTAACATTTTAAAAAATCTAACAAAAGCCAGGACAAGGAGGCTGCTAGAAGAAAGCACAGAACCTTTACTGTAGTGTCTGCACAGCTTTTGAAACTCTTGCTTTTCTCTCTTTTATGGAACACAAAGAAAATAAATGAGGGAAACTGTGGAATGTTCTAGCTGCACACTGGCTGAGGACAGAGGTGGAGAACAGTGGATATTGAGCCACACAGAAACCTTTGGGTGTCCTTTTCCAACATGCTGCCAAATTGTGTGTGGAAAGCTACCAAGAGCACAGTACATGAATGTCTGGTTTGTGTCTTATTTGTATAAAACTCCCCCTCTTACATTCATATCAATAAATGTAGCTTAGACATTTTCCTAAAGAACTTTAAGCTAATAATAAATGATCTTGAGACCACTAAAAAATTCTCTTTATACATGTCTTTTAAGTATTGGCACTCTGGTATTCCAATATATTGTGGCAAAGACTTTTCCCCTTATCATAAATTTTAATTTCCAAGGCTGTGGGAAACAGTCTTAATGAAGATTAATTACTGCAGTACATTCCATAAAATCTGCCCAGCTTCATTCTGATGGTGAAGGCATATAGAAATGGAATTGAAAATGTATCATGTCCTTTAACGTCTTTTCTAACACTCGGTAATAAAAACAATTAGGTCGAAGAAAAGATTTATTGGCTCAGAGTTCATTACAAATGTAACCACAAGAGCAGAAGATGCCCTCTTAGATCAGAATTCTAATAATCAGAAAACATTGGGGGTGGTGAGGATAAAGAAGGCAGAGGACTGCAATCATACTACTGATCCATGGACATTTCCCGCATCATTTGGGATTGGCACAACGTTTTGGTCCCCAATCTATTTGGTTCACAAACACACTTGAGAACTGGGTAAAAATTCATGACCCTTTTCATAGATAAGGGAAGGGGAGTGTGTCTGTGTTGCCTGTACACCCACACCATCATTTTGGGAACAATTTCAAGACATTTGAGATGCCCCTAAAGCTCACCCACAGACTCCAGGTTAAGAATTCCTGCTCTGGGAGAAACAAGATGG
>PVJC01037066.1:0-17394 GCA_004026665.1 Murina feae | reverse complement strand
GTGGTGGCTGCAAGTCCCGATCACCCCTGAGGGATTCTCAACCTCCCCCTGTTCCTGAGGGGTGATTTGGGGCAGCAACTGCAGCTCACACTTGCAGATGGTGCTGGCCCTGCTCACACCCGCTGCTGGAGCTGGCCCCATTCGCTCTGCCCATCAGTGAGGCTAGTGCAGTCAGCATGTGGGAGTGGAGGTAGTGGAAATGGGAGTGGGGCTGCTGGCAGACAAGGGACAGGGGACCATGGCTGGAAGGGCTGGGTGGGAGCAAGGAGGATGAGCCAGACCCGCCCCTGTGCCTACTTCAGCCTTGCAGACCACAGTTCCTTTCAAGGTGCACAAATTCATGGACTGGGCCCCCAGTATACACATAAAAGTTATTCAAAATTCAATATTTACTTCTTCATGTAATACAATGGAAAGATGATTGATGAACTTTTTGTTAAAAAAAATAAAAGTAATTTTAAATCTTCAGGTTGATTTCTGTGACAGTAGAAATTTGTCCATGCATTAAACAGAGGAAGAATAAAATGCCTCAGAAGTGTACTTCAAGGCAGCTATATTCAATTTAACAGGAAAAGCTCAGCATCTCTAGTAATCCTTGGGTCCCTTCAATGTAATACTCTAATTCATACATCAAAGTGAGAACAAGCTTGATGAAACATAAGGCCTGAAGAAACAATTCAATAATTCTATCAAAATGTAGTTCAGCAGTTACCCAGTCCATGAAATGCTCATTAACAAGCTGAGGCCATACGCACGGGGTATACAGGTTCACCTTTGCATATTAATGAGCATTGTGTAATAACATTTATGGCTCTTGCTGTTCCACATGCAGGGAACATTGAGATTCGATCTGGTCTATATAACTGTTAAATAGATTTATGGTCATGCATACTGCTGTTTTAAAACAGTAGTCTCTTAATAGTCACAAATGCCCTATTTATATGCAGGTACTTGGCACCTACCTACCTTATTTCTTGAGCCACAGATTATTTTTGCTGTAGATTTCCAACCTACAACACAGATCTACCACCAACAGTTTTATGAAGCCATATACCCTTCAGAAACAATGCAATTTTTGTTTTCCTGCCATAATAATGTACATTATCCAAATGTTTCATAAAATCTTTCATTTAAAGGAGCAAACAAAGATGTCAGGTAAAAATAACTGCAGCTAACATGTAACTAAACAAGACTCTAAGTGCTGGAATTAAAATAATGATTTTCTGCTTTACTAGCAGCATATCTCTTCACTATAAAAACTCCAAGCAAACAAGAAGGGAGGAGAGTGTGATATACACATTTATCATTCATTTCTATTTTAAAATATGTTAAAATTAGAAAACAACAAATATTAACAACTTAGTTGCTATCTCCTCCATTTCTAGCAAGTCTTGCCTGACCAGCTCACCCAAAGAGCCCTCCTTCGCATATGTATTAGATTATGAATTAAACATATATCTTTAAAATTAATAGTTCCATACCACTTTATTTCAAAGCTATCACATTTCAAAATTTATTGCATTTTTGTATGCAAACTAAGCTTGCATATTTTTGGTTTGGTTATAATGCAATACTAAGAAAATCCAATAAATTATTTAAGAAAACAAAGTGATATGGTAGAACTAGACCTTATCATTAGCAAATTACCTACACAGCATAGCTTTCTGGAGTATAATACTGGGTATAGATATTCCACATTAACCAAAATCACATTAATTGAATAAATAGGAAATTAGAAAAGTGAAGATGGTATTGGGCCTAAACCAGCACTCAGACATCCCTCTCACAACCCAGGACTGCTGGCTCCCAACCACTCACCTGCCTGCCTGCTTGATGCCTAACTGCTACCCTGCTGGCCAGATTGCTTCTAACTTCCTTCCCCTACAGGCCTAGTCACCCCTAACTTCCCTCCCTTTCAGGCCTGGTTGCCCCCAACTCTCCTCCCATGCCGGCCTGGTCCCCTTCAGCTGCCCTCCCCTGCCAGCCATCTTGTCGTGGCCATCTTGTATCCACATGGGATTGGCCATCTTGTGCAAGGGTGTGATGATCAATTTGCATATTACCTCTTTATTATATAGGATTATTTCTATGACTTCAAGTAAACTTATTTAAGCCACATTGAACAGCTAACACATTACTTACCAAATCAGGTACACTCTTAAATGCATGCCTAATAATTAAGGCATATCTATATATTTTATGTTTATATTTTATACATGTGTTTATCTGTGAAGAAAAACACATGTTTAATTTCTTTTCAAAATCTAACTAGAAGATTTTACAAAATAGTATTTTTGTCTCTCTGCTTGAGGGAGGCACCTCTGTTCCACAACTCCCCTCCTTTTACCAGTCTCTACATGGCTTCTTCAGTTCTCTTTAGATATAATATTTCAGATGAGCTACACTTCAATTGGTTTTCAAGTTGATTGCTCTGTAGTTTAGCTATAAATTTGGTCTGTGGTTGGGAGCAAGTGCACACAACCCCCAGCTACTCTGCAACCATCTTGAAGATCTTTCTTGTACTTTTTGAGAGAAGAAGTATTACCATGATATATTATAACTGCTTCAAAATACACTGCCAGAGTAGAGTCTGATAAGAAGGGACAGGAAAGGTATATTAGGATACTTTTCAAAAAATACAAAGTTATCACTATACCATACACATATACATTATGAAGTAAAGATACGACTTGGAAAATGGCAATATGTAATATTTCTAAGATATTTGGGTAAAAGAAAAGTTAGTTAAAATTGAGATTAAGAATATGTAGAATTTCATTTTTAATGAAATAATTTTAGATTATGATTAGCAAATTCATATTTTACATGTTTGATCTAAATCTGTGTACTTTTACTGTGACATAATGAAATAGTGATGCCTTTAAGACTGATGACTTAAGGAAGCCATATGTAGTTGGGAACTAATGTCTTGTTGCAAAGAAATGACTTATCTTTCAACAAGTGACATGACTATAATAAGTAAAAATAAAATCTATTCAAACATTATTTTGTCTTCTGAAGCATAAATATTTTAGCCCAACAAAATGAATACCTCTGGTTATCTGTAGTGTGTGCACACTGAATAATGACTTCATGAGAAATCATAATTCAGTATTGACTCTGTAAAACGTATTTGGAGGTCTAATACACATTGTGTATTTTTTGGTTTTAGTCAATTATTACATTTTCTGTCCTTACTTCATTGTCTTGATAGTGTGGACAGTAGCATTGGGCAATGATCAAACATATCTATTATTTTTATGTTAATTAGTTTTTATGAGTTATACATTCTTAAATTGTAATAACATAACATTTATTTTCAGACATATGTTTTAATTCTTAAAATTAACCCTGACACTACATTAAGCAACTTAGGTCATATTATGTCATGTCACGAAGGTGCCTGTGCTATCAATGCATCTTTTCCCTAATTTGTGTGTAATTTGTTACACAATACTTATTTTATCTCTGGGAGCTCTATAAATTGAATAGTGGGGGAAAAATATAATCCCTTTAAATAAAAACGGATAACATCAAATTTTTCCCAATCTTAAATTTATTTAAATTTTTACTAGTTTTTCTTTAAATGTCTAGAAATTAAAGAAAATGGAACATTATCTTCTGGGTGGGGATGTATGATTAGGAGGAAATAATATTTTTTTCTCAATTTACTTTGTACCCAAATACTTACAATTTTAAATGACAAAGGGCAAAACTCAATTTCATATTCCTTTATAAACTACCACCTCTCCCACCTACAAGAAAAAGATTTTTAAAAATTTAAAAATAACAATGCCAAATTGTATATGCTTCGCGGATTATAAACAAGTATTACAGGGGCCAGGAAGATAAAATAAATGAGTAAAATAGGCCTGATATAAAACTGTATATGGTATCACAAGGACTTTGGCTAACTGGAGATGAAATTATGGGTCTAAAATGGACAGTGTGTGGTGGTAGAGGAGGGCATAGGGGAGATAAATGGTGATGGAAGGAAATTTGACACGGGGTGCTAAACACACAATACAGTGTACAGATGATGTGTTGTGTAATTGTGCAACTGAAACCTGTATAATTTTTATACAGTGTCACCTCAATAAATTCAATACAAAGATAAATAAATAAATATTAAAATTGGCAATGGCTATTTTGCCCAAGTAATATAAGGCTATAATGTTGGAAATATTGAAAGTTTTTCAAGAAAAACAGAAGGCAGAAGAAAAAGAAGAGAACCAAATATGAGATGGATTCACTCCATAAAAGAAGCCTAAAGGAGCTGTTATAAGTCTAAAGGAGCTGAGTTGGGCTATTGAGCACAGGACATTGTGGACATCATTCATTCATAGGGTGGCCAGAAGTTGGGAGCCTACTCAGTAGCATTTAATACGCAATAACCAGGTTCCCACTTCTATCTAAGTCTATTTAATTCAACAATTAAAATAATAAAAACAAAAACTAATAACTCTGAATTGACAGGATTATATATTTGGATTGAGGTATGCAACTAAAAGTGAAAAAGAAAGAGGGAAGGGTAATTATGTGGCTGCTTGGCTGCTACTGATGTAACATTTAAATTACTTTATAAACCTGTCTTTATTTCACAAAGGATGTAAGGATAGAGTTTCAATTCTCAAAATATACATAACTAGAGACCCAATGCATGAAATTCTTGGGGTGGGAATGGTTGGGAGGAGGGGGGGGTCAATTGGGGAAAAAGGAGACATATGTAAAACTTAAGATAATAATAATAATAATAATAATAATAATAATAATAATAAGAGTAGGTCTTCCTTCCCCTGGTTGCCGGCACTGGCTTCCCTCTGGCTCCCAGGACCCAGGTTTCCCTCACAGCTCTGACTCCGGCCAGAAGGACATCTGGTCTAATTAGCATATCACACTTTTATTATTATAGACTAGGGGTCTGGTGCACAAAAAATTGTCCACTCAGAAGGTCCCTCAGCCCAGGCTGTGCCCTCTCGCAGTGTGGGACCCCTCAGGGGATGTCCAACTGCTGGCGCAGCTGGCCAGCCTGAGTGATGGGCTGATGGCTGTTTGCAGGCTGGCCAAGCCCCCCAGTGAAGACCCTGACCCCATGAGGGTGTGGCCAGCCTGGGTGACGGGCTGAGGGCTGTTTGCAGGCTATCAGGCTTCCCACAGTCCCTTCAAGTTTTGGGTCCCTACTGGGGTACCTGGCCAGCCTAGGTGAGGGGCTGATGGCTGTTTGCAGGCTGGCCAAGTCCCCCAGTGGCATCCCTCACCCCATTGGGGTGTGGCCAGAGTGGGTGACAGGTTGAGGGGAGCTTTCAGGCTTTCAGGCTGCCCACAGCTCCCATTGACCCAATGTCCCAGCAAGGCTGGCTGGAAGCAGGTTTCTGGGGTTTATTTATCTTCTATAATTGATACACTGTTCCTTTAAGCCGAGGCCTAGGCAGATAACGAAACCTCCTCTCAGCTTCACCTCGTGGCTTCTATAATGAAACAATGTTTCCCTTAGTAGTCCTGCTGGGCCTGCTGTTTGCTTCAGCTCCCGAGGCTTCTATGATTGAGACAATGTTGCAAATATGTTGTTGCCTGGAGCTGGGAGATGCCCAGGTGCCCGGCAAACAGTTTTACTCCTGCTGCAATGGAAGCTCTTGGGTGACCAAGTGGATTGTCAATGAACAGTAATCTTTTGAAATGAATCTTTTTTTTCTGAACAGTCTGTCTCAACTGTGGGCTTAACATATTCATTAAACCATGTTGTTAATAGATGTACTGTCATCCAGGTTTTGTTATTCTATTTACAGAGCAGGCAATGTGGATTTAGCATAATTCTTAAGGGTCATAGGATTTTTGGAATGATAAGTGAATATTTGCTTGAATTTAGTCACCAGCTGCATTAGTCCTTATCAAGCCTGCACTTTGAAGCTTTGAAGCCAAGGATTGACTTCTCTCTTGCTATGAAAGCCCTAGATGGTATGTCCTTCCATTATGAGACTATTTTTTCTACATTGAAAACCCATTGTTCAATGTGGCCATCTTCAGTAATTATTTTAGTTAGATCTTCTTGATAACTTGCTGCAAATTCTACATCAGCACTTGCTGCTTCATCTTACACTTTACGTTATGGTGATGGCTTTTTTTCTTTAAACCTTAAGAACCAACTTCTGCTGGCTTACACTTTTCCTTCTGCAGCTTCCTCACCTCTCTCAATGTTCACAGAATTGAAGAAAGTTAGGGCCTTGTTCTGGATAAGGTTTGGCTCAAGGAAATGTTGTGGTTTGATCTTCTATTCATACTATTAAAATTTTTTTTTATGTCAGCAATAAGACTGTTTTGATTACTTATTTTTCATGTGTTCACTGAAGTAATACTTAAGTTCCTTTTACAAATTAAAAGTACATGGCAAAAAGTCTTCTTGCACTAGCTGGTTTGACTCAGTGGATGGAGCATGGGTCTGCGGACTGAAGGATCCCAGGTTCCATACAGGTCGAGGGAACATGCGTGGGTGGCAGGCTTGATCCCCATTAGGGGACGTGCAGGAGGCAGCCAATATCGATAATTCTCTCTCATCATTGATGTTTCTGTGTCTTTTTCCATCTCCCTTCCTCTCTGAAATCAATAAAGATATACTTTTTAAAAAAAAAGTCTTTTCATATCATCAAACTAAGACACTGGAATGCTAATTAGTCCCTCATTAGCTCTTAAGCACTATTCATTAGCAAAGCAAAGAGGCAAAAGTTAAATACCTTTTTTGTTAAATTATAGTCTCATGTTTGACCAAGTTTTTTTTTTAAATACATTTTATTAAGTTTTACAGAGATGAAGGGAGAGGGATAGAGAACTAGAAACATCAGTGAGAGAGAAATATCAATCAACTGCCTCCTACTGGGGTTGTGCCCACAACCAAGGTACATGGGGACCTGAGGCTGCGCTGGGGGACCTGAGGTTATGGCCCCGCCCAGGACTAGGTCAGGGGATCTGAGATTGTGCCCCTCACCCGGTGGGGCTTGACAAGAAAGAATAAGAAACCTTTATCAGAAAGATAGTTAATCTATGCATTGTGGCTGTAAGAGCTATTTCAAAAACATATTGATAATTTGCTCATATTTAATATTTACACACTAAAAACTAGTGTTTATGTGCCATGACTTAGTCAGCAAAGTGATATATGACTTTATTTTTTAAATGCTATTATATTTTTTATTTATTTTTGCTTAAAGTATTACAACAAGTGATAGGTAGGTCTCCATTTTTTCCCTTGCCCTTCCCCCCCCCTTACCCCCTGTTTTTTGTGTCATAGTGTTTATGATCCTATATAATAAAAGGCTAATAAGCAAATCAACCAAAGGGTGGAATGACTAGTAACTATGATGCTCACTGACCACCAGGGGGCAGATGCTGAGTGAAGGAGGTGCCCCCTGGTAGTCAGTGCACTCCCACAGGGGGAGTGACAGAAGCTGGGCTCACAGCTGGTGAGCACAGTGGCAGTGGTGGGAGCCCCTCCCACCTCTACTGCAGGAGGACGATAAGGAGTGAGGGGTCCTGGGCTGCGAGAGGATGCATGCCAGGCTCAGGTCCACCCCAATCCCCCATTGCACAAACGTTGTGCACTGGGCCTCTAGTCTATTAATAAAGAGGGGGCAATATAGCTACATTATCTCTAGTTATTTATATTAACCTACTGCATTTATAGAATCACTTTAAATAAAATATTAAAATTATCCATTATCCCTGCCCTTTTACATCATTCATATTTTCTTTGACCTCAGAGATAAAATGTGAAATTAAGTATTAATCAACAAATCAACAAACGACAAGTGCTGATGAGGATGCGGAGATAAAGGAACCCTTCTGCACTGCTGGTGGGAATGCAGACTGATGCAGCCACTGTGGAGAACAGTATGGAGTTTCCTCAAAAACCTAAAAATGAAACTTCCATTTGACCCAGTGATCCCACTTCTAGGAATTTATTCCAAAAAACTAGAAATACCAATGAGGAAGGATATATGCACCCGTACGTTCATAGCAGCACAATTTACCATAGCTAAGATTTGGAAACAGCCTAAGTGCCCATCAGCAGATGAGTGGATTGAAAAACTGTGGTACATCTACACAATGGAGTACTATGCTGCTGTAAAAAGGAAGGAATTCTTACCATTTGCAACAGCATGGATGGAACTGGAGAGCATTATGCTAAGTGAAATAAGCCAGTCAAAGACAGCTAAATATCACATGATCTCACTCATTTGTGGAGTATAATGAACAATATAAAGTGATGAGCAAAAACAGATCCACAGACAGAAAAGTATCAATCAGACCGTCAAACCTCAAAGGGAAGGTAGAAGAGGGTGAGGGTAAGGGGAGGAGATCAACCAAAGGACTTATATGCATATATAGAAGCCTAACCAATGGACACAGACACCGGAGGGGGGGTGAGAGCATGAGTAGGGGAGGGTGAGGGGGACAATGGGAAGATAAGGACACATATGTAATACCTTAATCAATAAAGAAAAAAAAGATTAACACATATTAAAAAGAGAGCAATTTTAAAGTCTAGATATAAAAACATTATTTTCAACATTTATAAATGTATCTTCAAAAATAAATTTTTAAACACACAGTATAAATACATATGTATGTAAATAAAAACTATATACATATGCATGTATGTACATATGTCTGAGTGTGTACATATATACATGTATATATTTATCATACATATGAACATAATAAACAGGAGCAGACATCAGTTCTGATTGTTACAACAGATGTTTTACCACTATGAATTTTTGGTTAGCTATCTAATCAAATCTTTAATTTACTATCTGTTCAAACACATTTAAATGTCTTCTTTTTACATTTTAAACTATGTTTATTATATAGTTAGAATATGTTACCTATGTTTAAGTGAAGTTATTTGTAGGAGACTTCAGTACTTTAGTAGTGATATAATTAGAGGGATATACTGAAAGTGATATGTTTTTTTAAGTCCTTTTATAATTTACCAAAGAATGGTAAATAAAATAAAGCAATATGCAAAAGTAGAACTTATGATGAGCTTTAGATCACTTTTTCATAATCCTAACTAATAAAAGTGTAATATTAAAATTAACCATTTCTTCGGGACGCCTAAGCCACACCCACCAGCCATACAGAGCGACTGTATGCAAATTAACGCATCCAACATGGAGGCCAGCACTCACGGACCTGAGTAAACAGGCAGCGTCCGCTGCAGCAGGAGTGAAACTGTTTGCTGGCCGCCTGGGCTTCTCTCTGCTCCAGGGAACATCATATTTGCAACAAATTTCTCAATCCCAGGAGCTGAAGCAAACAGTAGGCCAGGCCTGACTTCTAATTAAACATTGTTTCATTATAGAAGCCAGAGCTGATGCAGAGAGGAGGTTTTGTTACTAGGCCCCAGCTTAAAGGAACAGTGTATCAATTATAGAAGATAAACAAACCCCAAAAACCTGCGTCCAGCCAGCCTTGCTGGGACATTGGATCAATGGGAGCTGTGGGCAGCCTGAAATTCTGAAAACAGGCATCAGCCTGTACCCATGCTGGCCACAACCCAATGGGGTGAGGGACGTTACTGGGGGGCTTGGCCAGCCTGCAAACAGCCATCAGCCCATCACCCATGCTGGCCACACCCCAATGGGGTGAGGGACGCCACTGGGGGGCTTGGCCAGCCTTCAAACAGCCATCAGCCCCTCACCCAGGCTGGCAACACCCCAATGGGGTGAGGGATGCCACTGGGGGGCTTGGCCAGCCTGCAAACAGCCATCAGGCCCTCACCCAGGCTGGCCAGGTACCCCAGTTTGGACCCAAAACCTGAAGGGACTGTGGGAAGCCTGAAAACGGCCCTCAGCCCCTCACCCAGGCTGACCAGGCACACCAGCAGGTGGACATCCCCAGAGGGGTCCCAGACTACAAGAGGGCACAGGTCGAGCTGATGTACCTCCCGAGTGCACAAATTTTTGTGCACCAGATCCCTAGTCTTCATATAAATGTCTTTTTACACATTTTTACTTTTTAAAAAACGCCTACTTATGAAAATTAAAAAATATATATATGTTGATTAAAAAAAAATCAACAACTTGCATGTAGCTTTCCAAATTATTTTTCCTGTGGATTTATAGTCCCCTCGACCTCCTATAAGCAAAGTTTCTAAAAACAATTAGTTCTTTGCTGAAAAATCTGATTTCCCCAAATACTATTTATTTAGTGTTAGGATATATGTGGCTTGTGATTCATCTCCTCTCTTAGCTTTCAGTATTTGAGATTCCTGAGAAGATTTACCTAAAATGAAGGTTTGCCAATAAATGTGTATTTTGCATTTACAGTTATAGAGAAAGGTTGATGAGTACATAACTAAAGGTATAGAGATGGTCTACATAGGAAATACACAACTTTATCCATTATTACTCTATCATTAATTTTACCTGGAAATTTGGGAATCATCATTCTATATCATTGGGGTTGGTATACAGTGCCACCCTCTATATAATTCGTATAGTTATTTTATTTAAAGAAGGAGAAACAGGTGAAGAGTAGAAAACTATACTGACTTGATTTAATTTTCCATTTTTCTTAACTGTCTTCCCACATAAGGGAATTAAATAGAAAGTTGATATGAATGGCACACATGACCTTATTGTTAATCAGTAACATTTTTAAAATCAGTACATTTTTAAAATTCTATAGTCCACTTCTATTGTTCATGCCATTTACCAAAATATTAACATTGCAAATTAGTATGTCTTATTAGTACGGGAACACAGCTTCAATGATTGCTGGATCAGCAAGTGTAAAGTGGAACATGATGAATTACTTAGCTTATTTGGGAAAAAAAAAACAACACATAAAAGCAAAACCAGGGAATACTTTTAAGAGATTATCACATCTTAATTTAAGCTGGGTCAAGACAAACACTTCAATATTAAAAAGTGAAGCTATAGGCTACATTAAAGTTGAAGGTTTTCCTTTCCCATTTCATTTTGAAATACATTTTATTGATTTTTGGAGACAGTGGAAGGGAGAGAGATAAGAGATAGAAATATCCATCAGCTGCCTCTTGCATATCCCCTACCAGGGATAAAGCCAGAAACATGGGCATGTGTCCTGACCAAGAATGGAATCGGCTACCTTGGTACATGGGACTTTACTCAACCAACTAAGCCACACAGACCAGGACTACTTTCCCATTTTAAATTCCATATTGGCTTGGCCAGTGTGGTTCAGTGGTTCAGCATCTGAGCTTCCAGCTATGAACCAGGAGATCATGGTTCAATTCCTGGGCAGGGCACATGCCTGGTTACAGCTCAATCCCTGATAGGATGAGTGCAGGAAGCAGCTGATCAATGATTCTCTCTAGTTATTGATGTTTCTTATCTCTCCCTCTCCCTTCTCTGAAATCAATAAAAACACATTAAAATAAATAAATAAATAAATAAATAAATAAATAAATAAATAAATTCCTTGTTGTTTATAAGATGCTTAATGTAGCAAAAAAACCAATTAAATATAGTCTTGGTTTGCAAATACCATTTTTTCTCACCACAATTGCATTATGGTTTTTATATTTATAGCAAATCCATGTGGTTTAATAAAACAAATTAGCAATTTGAGTTTTAATAATTTTCATTGGCTTATTTCTATAGTACATTTATTATGTATATAGTAACTAAAGTATTCTCTCTTTTACCATGTCCAGCACAGCTAGAGAGTGGTCCACGAATCCTGAGTAGGGAAGACTGGGGATTGGGAAAATGAAAGAAGAGAAAATCTGGGGCCAGGTGGGATGCTGTTCTCTCTGATGGAGAGACAGTAACCCCGAGCTGGCGCAGCGTGTTTATACAGTATGATACCAGGGAGTTTTACTAAAGTTTAAGATAAAGGAAATTATGTGAAATCATGGTTAAAGACCAAGCTGGAATTCTTCATTCTTGTGGCTTCTTTGTAATCGTCACTTCTGGCTGGGCCTAGATAATGGTGTCCGTTCCTGGTGCCTGGCTGAACTTAGATAATGAAACCCACCTTCTGGCACCTGAGCTAAAGATCAGGCTGACAATACACCTGCCTCTGGCAGGGTATGTTTTCAGGGCATGGCTCTGCCAGACGCCACTGGATTCAGATGACAATCAGCTCAGGGGCCTTTCCCAGGTGCTCTCTACTAGTAACCTAGGATGCCAAATTACAGCAGAAATAAGTATTACAAGGGAACCGAACAAAAGTTAATTTTGGGTAATAGCTCTATATCTGAGAATGTTTGTTTCCTTATAATTTACATATTTCACCTATCTGTCCTAAAACTGTACATACATTTTAAGATGCAACTATTCACTCCATAAAGTTCTGCATCATCTAATCTAATAAAAGAGTAATATGCAAATCAACCCTCACTCCATTACACCCACAAGCCACGCCCACCAACCAATCAGGAGAAAATATGCAAATTAACTCAACTAAGATGGCAGCAGCCACAAAGCTGGAGTTGCCCCAGGCAATGGAGGAAGCCAGGGCCCTGCAGGCCCTGAGTTCTACTCAAGGCTACAAAGTTTCAATTATAGAAGATATGCCAACCTCAGATACCTGCCAGGCTGGGACCTTGGGTTTCCAAGGGCAATTCAGGCTTCAAGTAGGGGACCAAGGAAACAAAGTTTCAATTATAGAAGTTAAATAAATACCTGATACCTGCTTTCAGCCAGGCACCTCAGTAGGGGCCTGAACCCTGAAGGTGCTGTGGGAAGCCTGAAATGGCCCTCAGTCCCTCACCCAGGCTGGCCAGACATCCCCCAAGGGGTCCCAGACTGCAAGAGGGCACAGGCCAGGCTGAGGGACTCCCCCCAAGTGCACAAATTTTTGTGCACCAGGAGTTCAATCATTCACTATGACATGTGCAGATCACAAGGGGGTGGTGCAGAACATGATGGGCAACCAGCAGTGGTGGCAGGATGCTGAGGGAGTGAGGTAAGATGGAGGTCGGGAGGTGGGAGTGGGGACTGTGCAGTGGTGGTGAGAAGGTGGCAAGGGAAGGAGGAGGCAGGAGGCAGAGAAGCAGGGAATCTGATCGGTCCTAAACACAGGCCAGGCCTAGGAACCCTACCTGTGCTTGAATTTTGTGCACCAAGCCTCTAGTTGTTAAATACCAGTATTTTTCTGTACATGGATATGGTTGGCATGTCTTAATAGATGGGACAGATGTGTGTAATGTATAAAATTTTAGGTTACATACAAGCTGTATAAGTTTAGCTCAACACATTTTAGATATTTTTCTCAAATTCACTAGATAATTATAAAACACTACAGGCCCAGTGCACAAAAATTTGTGCACTGGGGGGGAGGGGATACCTCAGCCTGGCCTGTGCCCTCTCACAGTCTGGGACCCCTCAGGGGATGTCCACCTGCTGGCTTAGTCCCACTCCCCAGGCAATCAGGCCTAAGCTGGCAGTCAGACATCCCTCTGGCAGCCTGGAAGCTCTCAGGGGATGTCCACTTGCCAGTGGGGAGCAAGCCTCAGCTGCAGTTGAACATCCTAAATGCTATTGAGGAGGCAGGAGAGGCTCCCGCCATCACTGCTGTGCTGGCAGCCATCAGCCTGGCTTGTGGCAGAGCAGAGCTCCCACTGTGGGAGTGCACTGACCACAAGGGGACGCTCCTGCATTGAGCGTCTGCCCCCTGGTGGTCAGTGTGTGTCATGTTGACCAGTCAGTCCCAGTGGTTCTGCTGTTAGGGTCAATTTGCATATTACCCTTTTATTATATAGGATTTCTTTCCTACTATGGCTGTAAATACAAGGTGCTTTAAATATACAAGTGGCTCCATTCTTTGACAGTCAAACATACAGATAGGGATTAAATAAGTCTAGTTTAATGACTGAAATAACCAAAGCCCAATTTACCAATCTAAGTATGTCATAACTTTTGCACTTAAGTAAAACATTTGGGCATAAGCTACTTAGGATTTATACATCAACACACATACATAAAAGCATGCCTTCAAAATACTTAGTCTATGTTACAAATACAGACAACTTTTGTATTTTTTGAAGTGAATTATTAGATCAGCTGCCATCCTTATTTACTGTCCTTTGATTTTTATAAACTGTCACAGTCTTATATAGGGTGATTTTAATATTTATTTCAAAAGTTTATTCTATCCCTGGCCCAGTGGCTCAGGGGGTTGTAGCATTGTCCTGTACACCAAGAGATCACAGGTTTGATTCCTGGTCAGGACATGTACCTAAGTTGTGGGTTCAATACTTACATCAGTCTCTCTCTCTCTCTTTTACTCTCTCTTCCTTTTTCTCTGTCTCTCTAAAAATCAGTTAAAATATATCCTTGGCGACAATTAAAAATAAGTTTATTCTAAATGTGTATGCCAATATATACACACAAATATACACATACACACACAGATATATATGTATTTAAAATGTTATGCAACTTGATGAGTGGATTAAAAAAACTGTGATACATCTACACAACGGAATACTATGCTGTGGTAAAAAAGAAGGAATTCTTGACATTTGCAATAGCATGGATGGAACTGGAGAGCATTATGCTAAGTGAAATAAGCCAGTCAGAGAAAGATAAATACCACATGATCTCACTCATTTGTGGAATATAATGAACAACATAAACTGATGAACAGGGATAGATCCAGAGACAGAGAAGCAGTGATCAGTCTGTCAATCCCCAGAGGGAAAGCAGGGAAGGGTGGGGTTAAGAGAGAGAGATCAACCAAAGTACTTGTATGCATGCATATAAGCCTAACCAATGGACTCAGGCAACAGAGAAATGAGAGCATGAATGAGGGGGAAGAGTTGGGGTTATTGGGAGGATAATGACACATTTATAATAACTTGACCAATAAAGAAATTTAAAAAAAATGTTGTGCAACTTATTTTGTCCACCATGCTTTCCTTTGTTTTTGTTTTTCTTTTTGTTTTTGTTTTCTTTCTTCCTCTTACCCATGTTCAAAAGTTTGCTAAAATGTGACTTATCAATATTATAGATTATTTCAGTGTAATGCAGTACATATTAATTTTGGGGGTTTAGTTTAATATAATTATTATTGTGTACAGGGTATTAAGATTATAAGGATATATTTTTCTCTGCTTTATTCAAATGAGCAGACATTTATAAAAATTTAAAACAGTCATCCAAAAGAATGCCTTTCAATATTATGAGGTTTTAAAAATTATTATTCTACTCATAGAAGAAAATTTAGTTCTTATCATTGAGAAAAATGTTGAGTCAAGAAATGGGATTGCTGCATGAAGTCACATTGATCTCAAGATGCTAATTACATACTGACAATGAAAAAAAAAAGTTAATGTCACAAATATTGCTATTAATTTTGTAAGTTTATGTTCTGTCTCCAATTTTAAAAACAGTGATACCAGTGGATTCACAGAGCAAACTCCAGAGAGGCCATTTCAATTGCCAAAAGTTTTTCTTTTCAGTAGCAGGACAGGAAAACCAATTTCTTAGAATTGTCATTCTCTTTGAGAAGCCAACAGAATTTCAATCTACTTCAGAAACATTTTTGGTTCAGAACATAATTCTGAGCATCATCTTGATGTGATAACACAGAAGTCATATTTTAGTGTTCAGCTTTTTATAATACAGGAACCTGAAATCCACAAATATTGTGGATCAGCCAGTCATAGATAGGGCAAAATAGAGTAAGTAAAAATGCTCAAGTAAATCCAATTAATCAAAGGGAAGGAAATAAAATAAAATGATAGAATAGGCATTTTACAAACCTCATTTCAAGAATCACTGTTGCCCTAATAGTTCTGTACATAAATAAATATGTGGTGTTTAAAATACCATTAAACATTCAGTTATCCTTCGCTGCCACTATATTTTGATAATTTGGAAGTTTGACACTTTGACACTTTCAGACAGTGTCATCGAACACTTCAGATATTCTCTCCTCAGAGTCTTCAGTCCTGTATAGGCATCCATCCTAAGGTCATTACTACCAGGCTTTTACAGGATTACATTCTTACAAGTAAATTTATTGGGGTGACATTGATTAATACATTACATATGTTCCAGGTATACAATTATATAATAAATCATCTGCTTAGATTTTAGCTAATTGATTTCAATTTCTGACCTTTGAACTGCATCTACAAAATTGCTTGTTGCATATAAAAAAATCTAAATGACATGGTGTCATGGATATATATATATATATATATATATATATATATATATATATATATCTTTGGGAAACTGCCAAAGAGTGCTTCCATTCTACCCAACATTTATTCTGCTAAGCATTATTGATCCATCTATTTTGATTGCCTTATCTATTAAAACCATTACATAATCACCATAGTGTCAGTTTGAGCAATGAGGTTGGTTTTCAAAAGAATGAACATAACCTTTAGACAGTGTGATGATTGTGCAAAGTAAATAACTGCTTGTATTTAACTCTAATACATATACATTGTTTCTGATTCATTAAATATAAACAAAGGGAATCCGAAAAATGTGAGGGCAGCCATGGAACAGAATAAAAAAATTAGAGCTTTCAGAAAAGTGTTACTGTAGTCACTTGATGAATATTTATTAACCCAAATATCTAAAGTTGTTGTTTAATTTCTGTATGTTTTTATTTTGCTTTGTAGGGTGAGCAGGAAACCATAGAACAGAACTCAATGCTTTGTGGATATTCTCTTGTTAACAGAAAGGGAACTGGACCTTGGCAGGTCTGACTTGGGCTGGCCAGTAGTGTGTGGTTGTTAATTCTGTGCAGGAAAAAAATTTACAACAGAAGTCAAGGTGAACTTTATAGGATGTTTAATACAGCTGAGGACAATGAAACAAGGAAGAGAAATGAGCCTAGGCTGGGCTGCTTTGGCTCACTAAGTCAGAGGAAAAGGGGCCTAGGAGACAGGTTTAGGGAGTTTGCCTGGGATGAACTGCTGCTGCCCATTGCTCCCTTGGTTGCAAACCTCTAGAGCAGTGGTTCTCAACCTTCTGGCCCTTTAAATTAAGGTGACCAGATTTAAAGCGGTACACCATTGACACAGAGGGGTGTCTTTTTTTTCCTTTTTTTTATTATTACTTAAAATATTACAAAGATTAATCAGGACTTTTTTAAAATGCCACGGGACGCGGGACAAACTGTTAAATTTGGAACTGTCCCGCCAAAAGCGGGATATGTGGTCACCTTACTTTAAATACAGTTCCTCATGTTGTGACCCAACCATAAAATTATTTTTGTTGCTACTTCATAACTGTAATGTTGCTACTGTTATGAATTGTAATGTAAATATCTGATATGCAGGATGGTCTTAGGTGACCCCTGTGAAAGGGTCATTCAACCCCAAAGGGATCGAAACCCACAGGTTGAGAACCGCTGTTCTAGTGGTTCCTTATAGTTTAGGAGATG
>PVJC01037065.1:0-17405 GCA_004026665.1 Murina feae | reverse complement strand
GCTAGAGAAGCTCTGCCAAATGCTGGCTAAAGGCTTGTCTTTCCCCCTGGAGATTATTTAATGTGGAAATCCAATTGGACTGAACTTAGTGCAGAACAATCAACCAGAAATCAACAACACGGTGTGCCTATCGCTCTCGAAATGTTAATAGGAACCGGGGCATATCAGGGCTTACAAGCTTATCAGCAGATAAATATTTGTGGCCCTATGGCTTGGAGGAAGTTGCCCACTAAGGGAGAAAAATCCATAGACATTACTAAAATTATGCAGGGGTCGGAGGGGCCCCATCAGGATTTTGTGGTGTGGTTGCTTCAGGCAGTAGACAGAGTAGTTGGAAATCCTGACGCAGAATCTCTGCTAGTGAAGCAACTGGCTTTTGAGAATGCCAATAGAATATGTCAGGAGGCTCTGCGCCCCTACAGGAAAAGGGGGTTGATTTCTGATTACATCAGTATTTGTGCTTTTATTGGGCCCGCCTGTGTTCAGGGAGTGACTTGACTGAGGTGATTCCGGTGCCTGGGAAAATAGCATGTGCTGACTGGCTTAGACCTGGGTTACCAGGACCAATGACTATGGCCAAGAGGATGGTAAGACCCTGATGGCTTACACCAATCGGAATCCACTTCCTGGGGCCATACCTGGGGTCATCCCAGCTGTTGCTGCTACACATGGTGAGTGGTAGGATGGATGTCAGAAAGGCCATCACACTGAAAAGGAGACATCAGCACAAAGAGCTCTTTGCCGTGGGCATTTGAGTCCACACTAATTTCCCTGATCATTCCCGATATCTTGTGGAAATAGGGAAAAGCCCTCTGACTTTTTGCTGGGAGTGTAGTGGTAGTCATATGGCAAGGGGTAGAGAGATTCCCAGGCACTACGAATTCTGTGTGTGTATGTGTATTATTGTGAGTGTGATTGTGTATGTGTATGTATGTGTGTGTGTGTGGCGTAGTGGAAAGTGTGCCAACACTTCCTCCCCATTTTGGTGGTAATAACTTTAATTAAGCCGTCGGAGAATTAAAGAATGAGCCAAATGAAAAGTCAATCAGACTTTATTGGGAGCAAACGGACGGGTCCACAGGTCCCGGGAAGGGAGAGGGGCCAGTGGAGCCGCGCCTGAACCGAACTGGGCTGGGTTTTTAAGGTCTGGGGCAGGTAAGGGAGGGGTCTTTGGAATGTATGGAGCTTCCCCTGGGCGTTGAGGGCGCCAGGGGCTATGGATAAGCAAACAGTTTCAGGATAATCCATTTTACGGTCAGGGCTTAAGGTCAGGGACCTGGGGTGGGGAATGATCTATGACTCCCTTGGCCAGGTGAATGCTTGGACAGCTTGGACAATAACCACTTTTTACTTTGATAAACAAAGCCATCCCTCCCTTGATCCCATGTGATCTTGGAGACCTATCTGTCACGGTGCCCTGCACTTGCCACCACAAGGGCTGACCTGTGACCTGAGCTGTCCAAGCACAGTCCTCCGTGTCTCCTAGTCACAGGGCTATTTCCAGGAGTAGGCACATGAACTGGGCCAATCCGAATCTTTCACTAGACTGGGACCTTGATCTATAAAGTTGCCTGTAGAATGGAGCCAGTACGCTGAGGGAGGAGGGAGGGAGGGAGGGAGGGAGGGAGGGAGGGAGGGAGGGAGAGAGAGAGAGAGAGAGAGAGAGGGAGAGAGAGAGAGAGAGAGAGAAGAATCCCTTGATTCAACATTATTTGACTTCTGCTCTGAACCTTCGGATTATGTGAGCCATCAGATGATCTTTGGCACTTAAGCTACTTTCACTTGGGTTCATTGGAAGTTGCTTATCTCATTTGCTTTCTTAAAAAAAATACTTTGATTTTCAGAGAGAGGAAGGAGAGGGAGAGAGAGATAGAAACGTCAATGATGAGAGAGAAGCATTGATTGGCTGCTCCTGTACTCTCCCAGGGGATTGAGCCCACACCAGGCATGAGCCTGTTAATGTAAAAAACATTCAAACCTGTAAAGAATTTGTGAGTTTATTGGCGCCAAACTGTCGACAATTGTCGGAAAGCAGTATCTCAATGGATTGGGATAATGCTCTGGACAATGGTGGGTTTTCCTCTATTTTTATACATTACAATCAAAGGAGGGACGTAGGTGGGTTTCATGAAATCGATTGGTGATAGACTAGACAGGCAGCAGAAAGCAGAGTGGGAAACCTCTGGGATGGGATAAAAAGTAAAATGATAGACACGTACTTAGGTGGGTGCAGGATAGCCAACAGTCAACAATTAACATGATAATAATGAAGGAATTTGTGGTATCTGTCCTGGTGCCCAGGCACATTAGGTTGTGCCCCGAGGGGTCTGGAAAAAGGGAAGTTACAAGTTACCCAGACATTTCCAGGATATCTTACCTAATAATAGACAAACATGTGAACTGACTGTCCCTCTGCTATGCTCACCAGCCAATCAGGAGAGTATGCAAATTAACCCAACAAAGATGGAGGCTAATTTGCATACGTAGGCGCCCAGAGGCCTGGGTCCTGGGAACATCATTGGGCACCCAGGTCACTCTGAGGTAGGCCACGTGTGGGCCCTGAGCAGCCTAGGAAGGGCCTGAGCCTGAGATCAGAGTTGAGGGGGCCCCTGCCCAGGCCTACAGCCGGTGATCAGAGGGAGCTGGGGTGTCCCCTGCCCAGGCATAAAGCCCCAGCCAGAGGCCTTAGTCCTGGATAGGAGCCAATGGAAGGGATCTGGGGGTCCCCGGCCCAGGCCCTGAGGTTTTAGGCCTGAGCAGGGGCTGAGCCAGGGATGGGTGTGAACTACAGAGGAAACACATTTTCTGACCGCTCACTGGCTAAGCTCCCTGTAAGCCACTGGTAATTTTCTTAGTAACTTGGGTAAATAAGAATCCAAAAAGGTGACCTAGGGTTTTTCCACCACACTCCTGGTGAAAAAAAAATGAAGGTCTACTGCTGAAGGGCTAAGAAATGTCCTAGCTGGTTTGGCTCAGTGGATAATGCCTAGGCCTGTTGACCACAGGGTCTGGGTTCAATTCTGACCAAGGGCATGTGCCTAGGTTGCAGGCTCCTCCCTGGCTGGGGCCAGGTCAGGCCTCACACAGGAGGCAATCAATCAAAGTGTTCCTCTCATTTTGATGTTTCTCTCTGTTTTTCTCTTTTCTTCCACATTCTCTAAAAAATCAATGGAAACATATCCTCAGGTGAGGATAAAAAAAATAATAATAAAGAAATGTCATATCCTATGAGGACACATCTTAAAAATACCTAAAGAAAGTTGTCATTTTTTCATGGTGAAGGGACCGGAGTCCGTGTTGATGAAAACACCTTGGTGACTGGCAGTGGCTGCAGCAGCGGGGTGATGGGGCTGGTGCCTTCCCCTGATCAGCCTGGTTGCCTCCCACAAAGGAAGGCCAGACTGTGGGTTAGGCCCGCTCCCCAAGAGGAGCAGAGAGAGGGCCTAAGCCATCAGTAGGACATCCCCTGAGGGTTCCCAGTATGTGAGAGGGGAAGGCTGGGCTGAGGGCTCCCCTCCAGTGCATGACTTCATGCACCAGGCTCCTAGTCCTATATAATAAAAGCCTAATATGCTAAGTGTCCGGTCATCCGGTCGGCCATTCAACCAATCAAAGCCTAATATGCTAATAGTTTGCTAAAGCCACTCAACTACTCACTACGACATGCACTGACCTCAGGGGACAGACACTCGGACTGCTAGGTTAGCTGCTGCGGGGGTCCAGCTGACCGGGACTGAGTGAGATGGGCTGGACATGCCCTGGAGCCCTCCCACAGTCCCTTGCTGGATGGCCAACTTCCTGCCTCCCTCCCCGGCCCCGACTGTGCACCAGTGGGCTCCCTGGGCCTGGCCTGCACCCTCTGGTGATCTGGGATCCCAAGGGGGATGTCAGAGAACCAGTTTCGGACCAATCCCATAGGCCAAACCCAGGGCCCCCACTGGTGCACGAATTTGTGTGCCAGGCCTCTAGTGTTGTTATAGATGCAAAAAGACAGATAGGCTCGGTTAAAGTAAACATTGACCTTGTCAGTGAGGATACAGACCTAGGATGTAACTACCCACCATAACTGCTTTTAGTTAAAGTTTAATTTCAGATGATCCTTTGTGGTTACTTTAGGTCTTTGAAGACTGTCGTGCAGGTCTTCCCTGAGCTTGCTGGATTAGCATGGCCCTTTTCATCCACATGCCCTTGACCAAAATCGAACCCAGGACCCTTCAATCTGTAGGCTGATGCTCTATCCACTGAGCCAAAACAGCTGGGGCAGAAAAATGGTAGATTTTATAACAGATAAAAAAAATAGAAAAGGAATGGGCTCTCATCATAAACATAGCATGCCATCTACCTGTAGGGAGGTAGAGAAATGATGCAATCGAGTGACGGTTAAGAAGGCAATGCAGTGGCTGCATTCAGCTTCTGTCTCTAAAGGCCAAGGTTGCCCAGGAAATGAAAAAGGAGCCAGAATCATTGGAGAAGTATGCCTCAGGTTTGTTTTTTTGTTTTGTCTTTTGTGGGTTTTTTTGTTTTTGTTTTTGTTTTGTTTTTTTTGCTTATTTGTGTTTAATCTGAACAGGAGCAGAAAGGAGGAAAACAAAATAAAGAAGACTGGCAGGTGATTTAGGGGAGAGAGTTCCTTAGAACAGTGGCACATCCTCAGTCCCACCCCAGAGGGTCTGACCAGAAATCCTAGGTGTGCAGCCCTGGACCTCAATTCCCCAAGCCCTCAGGTAATTCGGGTGCCCACTTCAGCTGGGGACCCAGTGCCTTTGGAGGAAGAGGGTTGCTTGAAACAGAGAAGGAGCTCAGACTGAGCCAGTGAGGAAATGAAGAGGATCCATTTTGAACCATAATTCCCTTGGATTTCAGCTTGCAAAGTAAAGCCAGATTCTCTTTAATCTAACATGCTTGGATGCTGGTTCTTCTGTGATCTTCTCGGAAATGGTCGATGGGAGCTTTTTACACACCCAGCCTACCAGTAAGAATGCCACCAGTCAGACAATTGTAAAATGACATCAATTTTAAGATTTGTCCAGATAACATCAAATCTGGATGCAATAAGGTGAGTAAGTAAAAGCTGTGCATTGCAGGATAAATAAATTAGGGTAATTTTCCGACTTTACAGTTAGCCTGCTGTACCCAAGCAACTGCGGATCAAAAATATTTGGAAAAAGAAGATTATGTTGCTGCGACATGTACTATGTTTATATAAAAAACTCTATTGATGGAAAGGAAAAAACTAGGTGTTTTCAGGTATGGTTTGATCCAGAGGCACATGCTGCTGCTGCTTCTTCCTCCTTTTTCTCGTCCTCCTCCCCATCCTCTTCCTCTTCCTTCTCCTCCTCCTCCTTCTTCTCCACCCTCCTCCTCATTCTCACTTCCTCCTCCTTCTCCTCCACTTCCTCCTCCTCTGCTCCTTCTCCTCCCCGCCCCCACCTCCTCTTTCTCTTCCTGCTCTTCCCCTTCTCATTCTTTCCCAAAGCCTCCGCATAGGTGTACATCTCTTTCCACAGTTTTCTCCGGGTACCTAGGACGTTTGTTCTTCTATTTCTTTCTTTTTTATTTCCTTGCTTCTCTACTTGAGAGGAGATTTCACACCTAGATAAGAGTAAGCAGACTGCGTTTCCTCCACTCTCCTGCCTGCCAACCGCACCTTCTTCTGGGTCTTTCCTTTCTTGTTCTGTCCAGCATGTCAAGCTCCCTCCGGCCTCTCTGCCCTTACCTTGGCTGCTCCCTCTGCCTGCACTGACTTTCCTTTGACCTCCTTAGGGCTGTCTTCATATCATTTCAAGCGCCTTCTTCTCTGCAGCAGCTCCCCTGGCCACTCTACCTCAACCACATACCCTGCCTTCCCTGGCCCTCTCCTACTTTCCTGTTTCATTTTCCTTACTTACGGCTATTTTTCCCCTCCTTGTAATTTGTTCATTGGCTGAATCTGTTTCCTCCCAGTGGCTTATAAGTCCCCAAGAGGCAGGGACCTTGCCTGTCTGGCTTTTGCTGAATCCTCAGTGCTGGGTTCTGTGCCTGGAACATTAAAATTGTCCAGTAAACGTCCTGGGGAATGAATGAATGGAAAGTGGGGGAAACAGAATCATCTACCTCATGGGCTCGCTAATAAAACTGAATGAGAAAATGCATTTGAGATGCTTGGCCTGGGACTTGCCACAAAGTGAGTGCCAGTGAGTGGGAGGTGTCGACACGCTGTTTCTGCTCTTGTCGTCGCTGTCCTGGCCTCTGAGTACCTTTCTCTATCCCGCTGTCACTCGGGTGGAGATGACTCCCGGGCCAGGCCCCAGTGGAAAAGCAGGACAGCTCCTGGGCCCTCCTGCTGGCCCTTTCATTGCCTCTGTGCTGCGGAAAGTGAGGCGCATGGTCTATTTCCCTCAGGGAATGGTGCTCACCGGTAGCTTTGCCCTTGAAAAGTCTCCTGGGTGAGGTTTGAACTCAATGTGAGGAGCTCAGCTGGTCTGGATTTGATTTTCAAGGTCTCCAGAGACCAGCACAGCCGCATCACTTCACCGGCCAAATGAAAGACCCGGAAATCAAAGCGAGAAGGGGATTAGCAGGAAGGCTGGGTTTTTTCTCCCCTAAAAATTTAGTCTTTCCTGAAAGAGCATTTTCTTCAAGACAAATCCTTTTCTCCAAGAGTCCATTCCCAGAGCTTCTTGAGCTAAGACAAGTACAGTACCATCCTGAGACCTAAGTCTCCGGACCCTGCCCTGGGTGGGACCCTAAAGACCAAGGGATGGGCCTGCCGGAGCCGGTGGGCCCCTTCTGGACCGCGAGCTGCAAGTTCCTCATCCAGATAGCTGAGTTACCTCCAGGGCCTGTGCAGGGCGTTTGCCAGGTCCTTCCTCTTGCCTGAATGTGACATATGATGCCCCACGAGCAAGAAACAAGCCAAGGTATCGGCTGCGAATGAAGGAGGTCGGACATGGGTGCGAGAGGAAGGAGATGATGAATTCAGTTCAGAACTTGGAAGCAGCTGCAACTGGATCTCGCAAAGGGCTCTGTGACGCGTTGGCCTGGAGCCCCCCTTGCAGTGCAGCATGGCGGGCATCTTATTATCTATCACAAGGAAACAGGCCCCGTGTTGTTGGGTGGAAGCTGGGCATAACAGGAGGACATGGTGGATGTGAGTGGCTCAAGGGGTGGACCAGTTAGGTACCGTTATGTGCCTCCCCAGAACCTTGCAGCCTCACCTGTGTCCTTGACCCTCAGCATTGGCTGCATCCGAGCCAGCCCCCAAGCTAATAGTGAACCAGGTGTGGTTTCCGTCCTTGAGTTGCTCCCAGCTCACCATTCACTCATTTAGTTAATTAATTAATATCCCATTACATCAGATGGTCACCCTTCCGCCACTCCGCGTGAACCTACCTTACTCTACTTGCTATCAGGCAGATGCCAGTTTAACTTCATCCTAACACTGGGACAAAGCAAAATTGAAAGGATGTTTGGAATATGCATGATCTCTGTTACTATAGCCCAGAGACAGCAATCATGGAGAAATGGGTATTTCATTCTGCCAGATGGTGTACACTAGGACCCAGAGGCTCAGGTGGCTGCCACGGCAGCTGGCATTCACTCTGACTGGCATCCCAGTCAAGCTACCTAGCATCATGGGGTGACAGAAAAACAGACTTTGGGTCAAGACGGCTCTGGTTTTGGATTCTCAACTCTGTCAATTACATACTGCTCATGCATCAGTGTGTGTGTGTGTGTGTGTGCGCGCACACACACATTTATAGGGTAAACTAGAGCCCCAGTGCACAGATTTGTGCACATTAAAAGGAAATTAATGAGAAGAAATATTTTAATATTGCTATTTGCCCTTTATAACAAAAGTGTCAACCAAATTCATGATTGACAATGACAGATCAATACACCCGCATATGATTGGCGCCAGCAAGAGCTTTATATGTATTGTGCATGCGTGAATCAACTTAGCCTTTTATATCTATAACTAGGGGCCGATGCACAAAAATTTGTGCACTCAGGGGGTCCCTCAGCCCAGCCTGTGCCCTCTCGCAGTCTGGGACTCCTTGGGGGATGTCCACCTGCTGGCATACTTAGCCAGCCTGGGTGAGGGGTAGATGGCTGTTTGCAGGCTGGCCAAGCCCGCCAGTGGAGACCCTCAGCCCATGAGGGTGTGGCCAACCTGGGTGAGGAGCTGAGGGCCATTTTCAGGCTGCCCACAGTCCCTTCAGGGTTCGGGTCCCTACTGGAGTGTCTGGCCAGCCTGGGTGAGGGGCTGAGGGCCATTTTCAGGCTGCCCACAGCTCCCATTGACCCAAGGTCCCAGCAAGGCTGGCTGGAATCAGGTTTCTGGGGTTTATTTATCTTCTATAATTGAAACTTTATTGCCTTAAGCAGAGGCCTAGGCAGGCAATGAAACCTCCTGTTTGCTTCAGCTCCATGGCTTCTATAACTGAAACATTGTTGCCTTGAGCCAGCCTCCATCTTGGCTGGGTTAATTTGCATACAGCTGTTCTGATTGGCCGGGGGCATGGTGTGGCGGGGGGCATGGCTTAGGTGTCTTGGAGTGATGGTTAATTTGCATATTACTCTTTTATTAGATTAGATTAAAAAAGTGTAATGTGCTAATTAGACCAGACAGCTGAATGACCTTCCAGATGTCATTCTGGATGAAACTGCAATAGCTGGGGCCAAGGTAGAGGTGATTAGGGGCGATCAGGCAGGCAGGCAAGCAGTTAGAAGCAATCAGGCAGGCAGGCAGAGTGGTTAGGGGTGATGAGGCAGGCAGGCAGGCCAGTGGTTAGGAGCCAGTGGTCCCGGATTGCAAGAGGGATGTCCGACTGGGATCCCACAAGGATTGTGCCTAAACCAGTAGTCGGGCATCCCCCAAGGGTTCCCAGATTGTGAGAGGGTGCAGGCTTGGCTGAGGGACACCCCTCTCCATGCATGATTTTTGTGCACCAAGCCTCTAGTATATAGGATAAACTTGCTTAATTAGATCTGCTTTCTGATGTAGCTAAACTTTTTCCAGCTCAAATGAAGCACCCCAATTTCTCTTTCAGGTAATTGTCAGCAACACAGCAGTAAATATCAATACGAAGCAGATTATTATTGCAGATCACACAGGGAGAAGAAAGGGTAAAATATTTAACTGCAGCAGAATTTGACTATCTATATTCTGCCCAATGAGAAAACCTGAAGTCATTTTCAAGGTCCACCATATCTTACTTCTTTTCAGTTGGGTCAAATTTCTACACTTTCTAAATCTCTGTTTTCTGGTTAATGAAAAGAAAATAGGATTCTACTGAGTTTTCTATCTACCTACTCTAGGGCTTCTGAGAGGATCAAATGAGATGAGGCTCATGAAAACACTTCACAAATATTTGGTTAAAGTGTAAAATGTATGCACCTAGCTATAAAGGAATTCATGTTCTGGGCTGAAGAAATTGTAAAGAGGCTAGTTGCTAGGAAGAGGAAGCCAGGCGTTGCTATGTGACGTCATTACTTGGCTCCCGCAGCAACCATTTCTGGGCTGTATTGGGCTGTGGGCTGCTTTTGCACCACGGGGTCTCGGCAGCGTTGGCTGCGATTTGGTGGGGTGTCACTCTGGGGTGGTGGCGGGGCCTGTGTCCCAGTTGTGGGAAGCTAAGTGTTGATTTGTCAGCACCAGGTCCATGGTGCTGTTTCTTTTTAAATGGCCAGTGTGTATCATGGCAGCTCCTTGTTGAACATATGCCCCCCGGTGGTCAATGAGTGTCATAGCTACTGGTCAGATGGTTGGACGGACACTTAGGCTTTTATATATATAGATTTCCAGGAGTGGAGCTGCTGAGTCGAAGGATAAATGCACTTGTAATTGACCAATTGCTTAACCAAATGCACCACACTTTCTCCTCATAACACATTGTCATCATTTGTTTGTGCAAGACTCTGTTGTATTTTATTCATTTTCTCCTTTATCCTCCATCTCCACTACCAGTTTATCCTTCATCTGTTTATTTAGATATATGTTTGCGTGCTTTTAAATTATACACAAGATAATGACACTCTACAGGGATGGGCAAAAGTAGGCTTACAGTTGTTCCCATGGAATATAATACAATAAATTAATAAATAATAATACAAGAATAAAGTCTGTTTTCCATACTCACAACTGTAAACTATTTTGTGCCCACCCCTGTATAATTTCCTGTTCTTCTGTTGAGATTGCACACTGGCCTAGGTTCGATGGCTCCCTTTGCCAAAACCAATCTGGCAAAACTACGAGAGAAGCTTGGATTTGAAGCACTAACAAAAGAACCTGCAGGCTCCTGCAGGAAGAATGAAGCTGAACTCAGAGGAGGCTGAGGACGGTTGGAGAGGAGGCAGTCTGTGCCCTGGAGCCTTGCCTTTTTGCCCCAGGAGCCAGAGCTGAGATGGGTTAGGGTTAGGGTTAACCAGATACCTTGCTGAGCAAGGAATTGTTAAAGACAGTATAGGCTGCTCATCCATTCTTTCCTCTTGGTTTTCATTACTTCCTTCTCACCGCACCCCCAAATCCCATGGATGGTTGATTTCAACCTCAGGATGCTGCTTCCTGATAGTGTGGCTGCTTCTTGGGTGTTTCATGAGGAAATCCTGACCAGAGCATCTGCGGGTGGTGGGGCAGGGGGGCGGGAGGGGAGGGAGGGAAGGGAGGGGTGGATGGTGGGGAGATACCAAATGGCAATCATCAAATCTAGGGTTCATCCCTTCCCCTCTGTGCAAATTCATCTGCGTGCACACAACCACACCCACTAAGGAAAGGAAATACAGTTGACAACATATACCGCCTGAAACAGAATCATCGGAATACGGTCCTTCTTTTGATCCCACCTCCCTCCCCCGCCCCTGCCTCGCCATGTAAGAATGCAAATACCATTCTTAGTTTATAAGCTGTGCAAAACCAGGCAGCAGATAGACTTGGCCGACAGACTGCAGTTTGCCAATTCCTAGATGAGACTATATTGTCTAGCATTTGGTGGCTGTCTCAGGAGAGGAACGTGCTCTTGGTTTTGAATAGGAAATACAATCATGGAGCTCAGAATTACATGTCGAGGAATCTCACGCATCTGTGCCCACCCCACTTCTTGTGTCCTGTAAGGTTTATGGCAATAGCAGCAAATACGTGTTCCCACTTACACCCTTTCCTACATAAATGCAGCACCCCATCCCCCCCCCCTCCCCCCGCACGCTGCCCTTCACCCTGTTCCTTTCCGTGGCTGCCCTCACGGCGACTTCCTATCCGCCACAGAGAAAGCCTCCCTCCCTAAACAGACGCATTCCATCTTGAGGTCATCGTGGCTTATTTCATTAGTCTGCTCTACACAGACTCTTGAGTTATTTCCAATTCAATTCAGAATCACATGGCAATAAAAGCATTTCCCAGGAATTGCTCTGCATGTGCCTGTGCCTTCACAGAGCGCATTTCTAGAAGAGGGTTTGCTGAGCCGGAGGATAAACGTGTTCATAATGTTGATGGATATGCCGATTGCCCTCTGGGAGCATGTTGTCCCTCCCACAGCCCGTTCCCCCCCTTTCCCCCACAGCCTTGCCGACAGGGCACGCGTTTGGATTTTTATTGATTCTGATACATACAAATGATATTTCAGTGGAGTTTTAATGTGCATTTCTCTTATTATGGGTGCCCGTGGACACCAGCAGGGCTCCCGCCAGCAAAGGAAGCGTCTTTATGGCGAATTCGGAAAAGGCAGCCCTTCTAGGGGATGAGAGACAGAAGGCACGGCCTCTGGGTCACCCCTGGGTTAAAGCCCAGCTCCCGCCTGCGCCCCCAAGCAGGGCCCCACGCCTGCCCTGATGGAGACTGTTCAAGTAGCGGGCCCAGGTGCGACTATCCCAGCAGAACCTGGGTGACAGGAGGGCAAGCAGCAACCAGCTACGTCATTATGGGTCTCGGTGCAGAATAAAAAGCGGGGCCCTGGGTTATGCTGAATTTCAAGGTGGCTGGGACACAGCATGCAATGAGGGGTGATGCTCTTCCTAACACAAGCCTGCGGGACTCACAGCCCGGAAGCCGGCCCAGGCGAGGGGATCATGCCCTGGGATCTAACTGCTGGCCGGCAACACCTGCGCCCACCTCCCCCGGGCTGGACACACAGGAGACTATTGCACGCGGAGATGTGAATCACAGCTCCCCACACCTCCAGACCGAGGCTCTGTTTTCCCCCAACAGGCCAGCAGGAGCTGCTCTCGCCCAGCTGGGTTTCACCGGTGCTGGTGCCTCTCTCAGTTCTCCAATAAACCCAAAGCTTTCACCAATGAGACAGGGGAGAAAGGCTCAGGGAGGTGGTGCTGGCAGATTTGACTCAGCCAGTCTGACTCGAGTCTGAATTCATAGCCCCTTACACTACATTGCCTTGTACCAGTTTGTTCTCACATCAAGGCAGGCATGCACACATGCACACACTCACACATACACACACTCACATGCACACATATGCACATGCATGCACACCCATACACACATTCTCACACACATTCACACTCACACACACATTCACACAAACTTTCTCACACACACTCATAAACACAACTCTCACACATACAAATTCACACACATACATACACACACTCATACACACACCCAGACACACTCTCAGATACACACACACTCAACACACACACACATACACATGTGCACACACCCACACATTCACACTCACACACATTCACACACACACGCATGCACTCACACACATTCACACAGACATACACGCGCGCGCGCACATGCACACACTCTCACACACACATACACACAGAAACGCACACAGCTTGCCAGTGAACTAACTGCTTTACTTAGCAGAGACCCTGCGAATGTAGCCACCATGGCTGAGCAGGAAGCGGGACTTGGAGACCGGTGGGCACGGGCACATCTGCCACCCAAGGGAGAGGGGAAGAGGCGCCAGGCCGCAGGCCTCAGGGCTTCTCATTCTGGAACGAAGCCTTCTCTCTGGGGGTCGAGGGGCTCCTGGCTTGTCTCTGGGATGGGAGAGGGGTGTTTCCTTCATTGCTTGGAACTAGCCAGGGTGGGGGCCAGAGAGGGAACTCAGCATGAGAGGCGAGGCTTCCAAGGTGGGGACCTCAGCACCGGTGGTCTCTCCCACGGCAATGCTTGTTGTGGTAGAACTGGTACTGTGTCTTGTAGGTGTTCCGGTTTCTCGCAAAGCAGGAGGCAGCTGTTTTATCACATTCGCACAGCTGCTTGCGACAGCGATTCTGCTTCCCTGGAATCACAAGGAAATAAACCCGGCTGAGGATTTGGGAATATTCGATGGCTCCTGTGGGAAAGACACTGCCCCTCTCCTCCAGCGCGGCGAGTCCGGGGCAAGCACCTAGGCTCCGGGTACTTCCGATGGGGAGATAGAGACGTCCGAGGGGGAAAGCCTCTTCTGTGGGGTAAGGCCATGATGTTGGAGTGGCACCAGCCGTCTTGGCATCCCATGGCCAAGGCCGGGGAGCAGAAGGTGGGTAAAAGGCTGAGTCCCTGACCACATGGTTGAGAAGCTGCCCCGTCCTGGCACCGCCCTCTGCCAGACCAGTCAGACTTCCCCATTACCCAAGCCTCTTGTGGTTGGGCATCTAGTCGCTTACGACCCAAAGCCTGCCAAGACACAGGGCCCTGTGGAGAGGTCACGGCAAGGAGACACAATTTCTGGTCTTAAAGCGCTCAGGGTGTTGGGGGAGAAGCGATACTTCCTCAAAATCCCACCAGCGGTCTGCCGTCTGGGGCCACTGGGCAAACCCTTTCATTGACCACCCACCCAGCTCTCTCCTCCCCGTCAGAGCCAACCATGCTGGGATGCCTTGGCTTCATGTCCTGCTCACTCCGCCCCTGCCCCCCAATCTGGATTTGCCCTCACACTCCAAGGCAATAGCCTCAGTGAGGTCCTTAGGGGTCTTCCTGCCTCTAAATCCGCAGAGCCTGTCAGCCCTTATCCTGGAGACTTCCTGTTAAATTGGCTGCTGTCCTTGACCTTCTCCCCCAGCTCTCCTCTCCCTCCCCGACAAGCCCTCCTCTCTCTTCTGTCTGGGCCCTTACATCAAATGGGCGAGCATAGCCCACTCTCAGCTCTGCTGTGACTCCTGAACCCGTGCCCCATCCAGACCCCTCCTTGGAGTTGCCAGTCCCTACATCCAGGGACTGCTTCGCATCTCCCTGGGTGTTCTGGAAGCCTCTTACACATGTCTACATAGAACTCCCCCACCCCCCAACCCTTCACCCACCCGGACCACCTCCTGTTCCATCCACGGGACTGTCTCCCCACCAACAGCTCCCTATGCCTCTACCCAATCAATCACCAATCACAACATGAGGAACTGTATTAAAGGGTCGCGGCATTAGGAAGGTTGAGAACCACTGGCTTAAGAGCTCCCTACTGCTCCAGGACAAAATCTAAATACAAGGTGGCCTTGGGCTTGGCCTGGCCCCTCCCCTTCCTTCAGCCTCATCTCTCACCACTCCCTCTGGTTCAGGCTCACAGAACTGTTCCAGTTCCCTTGGGGCTCTTTGACCATACAGAGCCCTCTTGTAGGAAGGCCCCCCTCCACCTCTCCCCTGGTGCCTGCACAGCCTTAAAGACTCAGCTTGGACGCCAGGAGCCTTCCTGGACCTCAGCAGCCGGTGCTCAGCGCCCGTTGGCTTACTGCCTATGGGAGTCTCCCATCTCCTGTTTTCCTTTTCTTTACTTCCCACTCACCTATGAGCTCCCTGAGCCAGGGACACTGTCCTTTTGTATTTCTTCCTTTTTTTTTTTTTTTTTTTTGTTAATCATCACCTGAGGGTATTTTCCCAATCATCACCTGAGGATATTTTCCCATTGATTTTAGGGAGAGTGGAAGGGGGAGAGACACACACACAGAAACATTGATGTGAAAGAAACACATCCATTGGTTGCCTATGCACGCACCCAACTGGGGGGTCGAGCTTGCAACAGAAGTATGTGCTGCTGGAATTGAACCCAGGGCCGACGCTCTATCCACTGAGCCAAACGGGCCAGGGCGCCCCTTTGTATTTCTATCTCTGGGGCTCAGCACAGTGCCCCGCACAGCAGACTCTCCGTAAGAGAAACCAAGGAGAGACAGGGTGAGGTTGTAGGATGTCCTTACCACAGACGATCCGGCCCCTTTGGTAAGCAAAGTTGTAGTTCAGAAGTTTGGTGCCACATCCCTGCTTCTCCAGACGTCTGTAGCAACAGTCATGTGCGGCGCAGCACCTGCGGCGAGGAGATGTGATTGGGGCTGCTTCCCCACAGCTCCAGGGAGCCTGGTCCCCTGTGGTCTTGGCCCTTGACCCAATGACCTTGCAATGTTCTAGAGCGGAGTTTCTAACATGCTGGCTGCTTCTCCAGCTGGGACCTCCTGGGGTTCTGTGACGATGGGCACCAGCCCTGCCCTGGCAGCTCCCAGCCCTGCAGAGGCCACGAGTGGGCAGAGTGAGGGGAGGGCTGGGGTGGCCTCACCGATCCGTTGCATCCTTGGGGGATCCTCGGCCGCCTAAGCCACAGTAGCAACCATAGAAGGCATAACTGGACACAGCATTCTTTCCTGTCGCCAACCGAATCATTTTCTGGAAATCCAGCAGACTCCCGTGGGTCTGCAGCAGGCCTGGAAGGACATCGCCTGGGGTTGGGGCCTGGGGCCCTGTGTCCTCCTCCTCTGCCCCTCTCTGCTACTCCCCCTCCTGCTAGGGCGGTGGTTCTCAACCTTCCTAATGCTATGACCCTTTAATACAGTTCCTCATGTTGTGGTGACCCACAACCATAAAATTATTTTCGTTGCTACTTCATAACTGTAATGTTGCTACTGTTATGAATTGTAATGTAAATATCTGATATGCAGGATGGTCTTAGGCGACCCCTGTGAAAAGGTCGTACGACCCCCAAAGGGGTCGGGACCCACAGGTTGAGAGCCGCTGTGCTAGGGCCTCTCTCTCACCCACTGAGAAGGGCCTGTGGAAATGGGAAGGAAAACTGGGGCTAAGGGTGCTTTCGTCTTAGGCTGCCCCCTAGTGCCCAGAGGTCAGGGTTCGCTCTTACCAAAGGCCATGGCCAAGGCCAACAATAGAAGGGTCTTCATGTGGACAGTCCCCTATGCGAGAAATGCAGATGCACTGGCCTAGACTCCTCTCCCAGGTGATCCCAGCTTCTGCCCTGGCCTCCTGCTCAGCAACCCTGGAGAAAGGAACCTTCAAGGGGACACACGGACATGCTCCTCAATCCAGGATGACTATCTTCGTCACACACAAGTACACAAGGAGTTTGCACACACAGGGCCTCCTGACCCTTCCCAGCTCTGTTTGACTATTGTCACACACATGCAGGCCCCAGACACAAGGAGACCCCCACACGGTACGCTCAGGAGATGTCCATGCTCCCCATCAGACTGAGAGTTCCTAGAGGGTGCAACCAGGTCATCCCAACCAACTCGGAGACTCCCAGGGTCATAGGTGTGCACCTCTCCCCACCCCCAATTAGATATAGCCTACTTGTTCCAACCAGATTCAAGGCTTGGGAATTCCATCTATGAAGTCCAATCTCCAATATTTTTTTTCCAGAACTAAAGCACAACACCCTCTCTTTGCAAGACTTTCCAACCCCTTACGCTATACACATGCGCAAATGCATGTGTATAGTCATACACAGATGCATGCATATACCCACTCATGAGCTCACCCGCTAATGCAGACCTCCCTTCATACAATCACTCACATACCCACACAATACACTTGTGCACATCCCCCCAAATCATATGCATGCATGTGTATGTTCATGTATGCAACACACACATGCATAAATACACATGGACACCTATGCACAACACAGCCTCTCTTAAAGGCAACCACTGAGCAGGACCCATACTCCTGACAGGGCATGAATTTGGGGGGTTACCTCTCAGAGGATGCTGGCGTTGATAGCTCCAAGTGCCGGTCTTGCTAAATCTGAACTCCAGATCCCCTTAAATAGCTGCCCCCTTGCGAAGGATGGGAGGTGGTGGTATGCAGATGGGGTGGGAGTGCCTCCAGTGAGTGGACTCAAAGATTGGCATGCCTACAGCCCTGGGATATCCCCTTTTCTCCCCCTCATTAGCTGGCAGGACAGAGCTGAGGATGGAAAAACCTTATGTGCTATTAGTGGATGCCAAAATTGGAGATTATTTTGTAATCTCTCCCAGGGGCCTCATTTCTGACTTCAGTCCATTCCCATAAACAGACGCTGGGTGTGAGCACCAGGCGCCTCCCTGGAACCACGGTCAGGAGAAGGCAGGGGCCTCTGCTGCTGCAGGCTACGGCTCATCTGCACGCCAGCAGGCCCGTCGCTGGGGCGAGGAGTGCTCCTTTCTTCAGCTGAATGTGTCATTTGGTATAGGAATGGGGGCATTTTAAAAGCGGGGGGGGGGGG
>PVJC01037064.1:0-17398 GCA_004026665.1 Murina feae | reverse complement strand
CTCCATCTTGGCTGGGTTAATTTGCATACAGCCACTCTGATTGGCTGTTGGCCTCCATCTTGGCTGGGTTAATTTGCATACAGCCGCTCTGATTGGCTGGTGGTAACGGTCACATTTGCATGTTTCTCTTTTATTATATTAGATAGTTAAGATACTGAAGTGACTTAGGTGTCTATCGACAGAGGAATGGATAAAGAAGATGTGGTATATATGAACAATGGAATATATTCAGCAATAAAAAGAATGAAATCTTGTCATTTGTGACAACATGGATCAACCTAGAGGGTATTATGCTATGTGTAGTAAGCCAGACAGAGAAACACAAACAATGTATGGTTTCACTCATATGTGAGATCTAAGAAAAAACCAAAACTAATAAAAATTAAAAAAAGACAAAACAACAGAAACAGACCCACAGATACAGAGAACAAGCTGATGTTTGCCAAAGGTGAGGGGATTGGGAGATGGGTAAAAATTAATTTCAGATTATCTCCTCTGTGGAGTTTCTTCCTAACCTCCCCTTGCCTCTAAACCACCCTGACAGGGACCATTCTCCTCTCTGGGCTCTACTGTTCTTCACCAGTGGACAGAGTATTTGCTTATATGCTTCTCTCTGCTGACCATCCCACTGGGGTTAACCTCCCCCCACCTCCCTGGTTCTGCATGTGTGAATCTAAGTGTCTTCCCAGAGTTCCATTCCTGGGCATCCTCCAAGAGCCCCTGAGCAGGAGGCCTGTGAACCTGAGGCAACCCTATCAGTTGCACCTGGTAAAGCTGGTCACAATATGCACAGGTAAGCAGCCTGTGGCTGGGACAGGGTACAAACTAGAGTGCAGGGTGTTGAGGAAGTATGACAGGTGTCAGCATGGCCACTGGACAGAGCTGGGGAGGCGAGTGGGCAGGAACAGCAAGGAGGGACAATGTCTGGCTTCTGAGGGGAGTTTTATCTTCACCCCCAGGCATAAGGTCATTCACCTGAAATATTAAGACAAAGACCAGCAATACTGCAGGCACATGCTATTCATCACCATTGGGTCAAATTCTGCAGTTTACATCCTGAAGACAGATCAGTAGACCCTACAACAAGGTGCGTGCAGTGTGGAGAGAAAGGAAAGGGAGCTAGAGCCTCTGAGAAAGCTAAGGAGGTGAGCACAAAAGTGTTTGCTTAGAGGTCACGTGCTCTATGCCTCTCATACATGCTAAGGAAATCCACAGAGGAGGCTTCCCAAGGCTACCTGACTAGTAAGTGGCAGGTCTGGTTCTAGAACACAGTTAACACACAGCACACTCACCTGTAAGAGCATGATGGGAGCAAACCTCAAAGCAACACAACTTAGATGTTTTTAATACAAAAATACAAGAAATACGTTTCTGAGAAGTGGGAGGCCCCCTGGGACATTACAGCAGCACCAATGCAGGAGGCTTCCCCCTGGATTTTGTACCTGAGTGCTGTGCAAACGACTACGCTTGCCAGGCATGGGCAGCACATGGATGGTTGCCCCCGGAGCCCTGCCAATGCAGGCGCAGCCCAGCACCCTGCAGCTCAGATCAACATTACGCAGAGTCCTCCACCTGGAGCTGCACAAAGGCAAGGTTTATGCAACATTAGGAAAGTACATTACCATCCTCGCATTTGAAATTCTGGCTGAGACACAGCACAGAAAGTTACATCATGTCTTGTGGACTCTTGCCCAAGGCTGAGACCCAGGCATAGCCCTTGGTGGCCCAGGTGCCACTCTGGCTTGACACCATCCTGAGCGCCCCTTCCTCCTTTCCTAGGTGTTACCACCAAGTGATGGTACATGGTCAAGGTCAGTCTTGGATCCAATAAAACATAAAGCACCTCAACTATTCTGCATGTGTTTGTTGTTGATGGTGGCTTATTTACGTACTTACTTTCAACATTCTCCTCTTATAATAGGAATGTTTGGTTTCTTGGGAGGACTGGTCGAGCAGGTAAATTTAGCCGTAGGTAACTGACCAGTCCACATGATCAGATTTCAAGAAAATGGAGAACATGGAAGTTTTATTCTTCTGTTACCAGCAAAGATCAACTTTACATCTGTTTTCTAATATTTACTATATATAAGTAACCTTACATATATACTATATTTAAGTAACCTTACAACAATTTCCCATAAATTCACAGTTACTATCAATCTATGACTTCTACAGATGGTTCAGAAAGTGTCCGCAAATGGAAATAATTAGACTTACTTCTTGGCTTATAAAGGCCTCTGCAAGTGCCTAGGCTGTCTCCACGGAAAAAGCGGCTTTTTTAGGTACTTTCTCCAGAATTTCTACACCTGTGGTACGAAGGTCCCCATGACACACAGAGCTCCCACTCTTCCTTAACTACATATCAATTTTGTGTCTTTAGTATTCTGAAGTGAGCATGATAGCAGTTGTATGTAGGAAACCTATACTGCCTAAATTGTACTACAATAATATACACTTTAAAAACTCCCATGGTCATTCATACCACCTTATGTATTATTATTATTATTATTATTATTATTATTATTATTACTGATGCTACTATTATAATTTTACAGAGAAGGAAAATAAATAACCAGAGAAGCATTTGCTTTTAGGCCCCTCCTCTTGTCCAGGATTAGATTCCAGACATCTCTTAACCCAAATACTGATTTTTAAGTGGCCCAAGATTTAATAGTCCTTGTGTCTATTTCATTATTATCAGCTCCCACCTTAATTCATTTCCTTTTCTTAGGTTCTTTTGGTTTATTTTGTTATTTTTTT
Organism: Murina feae; assembly: GCA_004026665.1. Lineage (NCBI taxonomy): Eukaryota > Metazoa > Chordata > Mammalia > Chiroptera > Vespertilionidae > Murina > Murina feae. The sequence continues at coordinate 14,638 of PVJC01037064.1, read as the reverse complement.
TCTTCCAGTGTCTTAAGATGAATTCTAACCTGTATTTTAAAATTCCCTTCTGTAATAAAGAGGGCTTTAAAAGGCTATTTCTTCTAAATATACCTTTTCATGGATCCCATAGGTTTGGCATAAGCCTTCTAGTTTTAATGCTTGCTAGATAACTTGCAATTTCACCCTCAACTTCCTTTTTGTTCTAAGATATGTATGAGAGTACACCCAAATTCCTAAGTACTTATGATTGGGTCTTTATACAATTAATCTAATTTTACTAGGTTTCAACTAGAGACTGATAGCTCTAAAAATTCTACTTTCTTGAACTATTTGAAATGTCTTTCATCATCAAGTACCAAATGGAATTTTATAAATTTTAAAGGACAAACCACATTTTTTAAAAAAAACTAAATATTCTCTATTTGTAGGATGCAAATATCTTTTTTTTCCTTTTTTTTTTAATCAATTGGGGTGACACTGGTTAACAAAATTATACAGGTTTCAGGTGCACAGTTACACGACACATCATCTGTACACTGTGTTGTGTGGTCATCACTGCAAATCAAGTCTCCACCCATCAGCATTTATTCCCCCTTCACCCTCCTCTACCTCCCTCCCTCTGTCCTCTCTGCATTGGCAATCACCACCACACTGATGTCCATATCCATGAGTTCTTTCTCCCTTGTTTTTTCTTTTTTCTTTTTTAGGTCAATCCTTGCACCCCTGTAGGATGCAAACTTCATATGTATTATTACATGATATTATGGATATGTGAAGAACCTATTTATCTGTGATTATTTAAAGTTCATTAGATCTGCTTAATTGTGAAAAGAAGAATATTCAAAATTATTCATTGTATTTGTGCTTTATAAATTTCTGTTTATATTACTAATAGCTTCTGCTTTATATGTTTAGGTCCATGTTGTTTCGTGTCTATAGGTATCATACTTTGTATATGCAGGTATCTTATTTTATCTAAACAATACAAAGTAATGTTAACGCAACAGATGTGATAGTTTCTTGGGATATCTACACAGCCTTCCAGTGGGAATGCCAACGTAAAAAGAAAGGCAACACCAAGTGTTGGTGAGGAGGAGGAACAGGCACTCTCCACTGTATTGCAGGCATGAATCGGCACAACTATTTTGAAAAACGGATAGGATTTACTAAAGCTGATCAATATACACACCCTCAAGTCAGCAGCACATTGTGAATAAAGCTGCTATGACCATTCTTGTAGGGGTCTTATAGTTAACTAGGGGCCCAGTGCACAAAGATTCATGCACTGGGGGGAGGGGAGGTTGGAAAGTAGGGGGGCATCCCTCAGCCTGACCTACACCCTCTCCAATCTGGGAGCCCTCAGAGAAGCCCTCTCCAATCCCAGGAGTTTCTGTCTGTCTTTGCAATCATATGAGTGAATTGTCTGACGCCCCCAACCCAGTTTGGTTTGTTGCTCACAGAATAGAGGCATTTTTTTTTTCTTTGCTCCATTGGTGGAGATTTCCTGGAAGTTTTAGGATATCTTCCCTTTAATTTTTCCTAGACACTCTGATTTTACTTATGTCTCTCACCTTTGCTTTCCCTCCATCCCCCACCGCAACAGTAACTTGCTCCAGGCTCACTTTGCTCTAGTGACCAGATTTTAACATTGGTAAAGCGGAAAACCATTGATGGGGGGGAGGAGGGGTCTTTTATTATTATTATTATTACTTAAAATATTACAAAGAGTAGTACATATGTCTCTTTCCAAAAATTGGGACTTTTTAAAAACGCCGCGGGACGCGGGACAAATTGTTAGAAATCGGAACTGTCCTGCCAAAAGCGGGAAGTTTGGTCACCTTAGTCTAGATCCGTCTGCCACCAGAACTATGATTCCCAGCATTCCTGGTGCTCCCCATGCTCTGGGTTTTCCCTGACCAAGGGAGCCACATCCTGCCAAGCCTCTGGCTCTCCTGCTCTGCTCTCTGTCCGGTGACCCAGAGAGCCACGTCTCCCCAAGGGAGCAACCACAGGAGTCACATCCCCCCAAGCTGCCAGCTCTCCCACTCTGCTCTGTGTATGCAAATTACTTGCCATCTTTGTCAGGTTAATTTGCATACTCACTCCTCATTGGCTGGTGGAAGTGGCTTGTGGGCATGGCTTGAGCATAGTAGAGGGACAGTTAATTTGCATGTTTCTCTTTTATTATATAGGATATGTATGTATATGATGTATAAGAAAAATGCTCATAACAGCTTTATTCATAATGTCCTCAAACTGAAAGCCCAAATTTCTGTCAATGATATAATTAATAAATTTTAAAATTATACAGCAGAAAGACACAAGAATGAACAAAATACAGCTCAACACATACAACAGATTAATCTTGCAAGTGTTAATGTTGAATGAAAGAAAAGAGTACGCACTAGAAAACTCCATGTATACAAAATTGCAAAGTAAGGAAAACAAATCTATGGTGGCAGAAGTCAGAACAGTAAATGGACCCCTTCTGAGGGTGGAGTCATGTCTAGGAGGGGACAGGAAGGGGCTGCTTCTTCATCTAAATGCTGGTACATGAGTGTGTTCACTCTGCGAGGATCCCATGAGCAGCTGCCGCACACACATTTCTGTGTAATTTGTGTGTGTGATATACTCCAGCAAATACCTGTACAGATATAACACAGAGCTCTCCATAGATTTCATTTTGCACAGGAAGTGTAACACTTTCTCCTTTTTATAAGGTAGAATTCAAACTTCAAAGGAAAGTGTGTCAGGCACTATGCTAATTTATTCTCAGAAATCACTTGTGGTGGGTATTATGATCCCATTTTACACACTAGCAAAATGAGGCTCTAAACGGAAGCACTTTGTCCAGGACCACATCTGCTAAGTGGGTTATCACTCTGGTTAGAAGCCAGTGGTCTTTAGTTCTATGTGATTGTGTCAGGATGACGAGGACAGAGCATTGAAGTTGGGAGCCTGCCATGAGGACAAATCATTGGAACCCTGTGTGCAGATTTCTTCTTTGTGAGTGTGAAATGCAAAATCTCCCTTCCCTCATGCTAGTTCATATGAAGTTATCAGAGGTCACTCACACTAAAATGGAGCTTCAGCATTCTTCCTTCTAACTCCTCAACTTCCCTTGCTCATTGGGGTTATTTCTGTGCCCTTTGTCATAAAGCCTGGCATTGTCTCCAGTGTCACTTTATATACGAAACTTCTTCCACAGCAGGATTTACTCTTACAGTGTTTGTAAGGATAAAAAACTTGTATTATATGAACCACCAATTTCATTTAATAATATTACAGCTTTACTTGGGGCATTTGATGTTTTTCCTTTATAGCAAATTAAACTCGGATCAAAAAAATGTTTATTCAAAATATATACCTCTTGCCTAATTCCAAAAAGCTTTGGCTCATAATAAAAGGTACATATGAAATGAAGCCGAAATACACACTTTACAACCTCATGAAAAGAGGAGGACCTAATTTACGATCACACAAAGGCCACGGTTAAATATGAAATTCAGCTCTCAGCTTTCTGGAAGACAAGAAGTACATAAATCTCCTTACTTGATAAAAGGAAATAGAACAGTTTTTCAAAGAAGACAATTTTCCAGATACCAATTTCCAAGAGGCATGCTAAAGAAACTTATATAAAAGGTTTGATCATAAGAGATGCAAATTACATATCAATGTAGAATAATACAGAAGTGTCATTGAGGAGGAAAATCTTACAAACTGAGCAGCCGGATTTTATTTTTATAGAATGAGTTCTAAGAAGAAAAATAAAGAAAACAGAAACAAGGAGAGATTTGGAATTTTAAAATGTGGCCGAGACCACAGCAGGTCAGCCGTCAGCAGTCATGGACCAGGCAGCAGTCATGGACCAGGCAGACCCTGTGCCTTCTGTGCCTTATGACCCGGAAAAATGCTAATAACAATTATTTCCCTGCCTACCTCACATTAAAGCACTCCGTGCATGCAAAATGCTCTACCAATATAAAATCATCTAATCTCTAGCAGTGCCACCAAAATGGAAAAAAACGCACCAGGCTTCCAGGGTTGAGCAGTAAAAATTTATCATTCTCATCGCAACCTTTGCCTTGAGGCTGATTTCATTTGTTCCTTTTACTGTCCTTTCCAATTTTGTCAGGAAGAAAATTTCGATGTGTGACAAATCAGCACAGAATCACAAAAATGTGACCTTTCACTATGCGTGGTGCTTGCCCAATACTCTGTCCTTCCCCGGCAGCACAAGGCCATAAACACGATTCCCCCACTGCGAGCTGCAAGAGACAAAACGATCTCAGGGCTTTACCCTCCATAGAGCATGCTTTTCCTCCAAGCTGACAGTCCTGTCTTCCAACCTAGAAATTACCAGTGAACCTAGGACTCTGTGTGTGCATGTGTGACATGTATGTGGGTAAATGTGTGCTCATGTATGGGTATGTAATCACCAAACAAGCAAGGCTTAGACTCCGGGAGATGAAGCATTCTCTCTTCCCTCAGGAGCCAAAGGTTTGTCCTGCAACTGGGGACCACTGCAGAGACCACTGCTGCTGAGATGGCAAAAGTTGGTGCCATGTTTGATTACAAACAAGACAATATTTCATCACATAAGCACCTGTACTCCTGTGCCCACCTAACTTTTGGCTGCACAATCCCTTATCTATGTGTCATTTTCCAACCAAATGTCCATCCTGAGGCAGAGGAGCAAAGTACCACTGATTAAGAGTGAGGGGACATAGAGAAAGGCCATCGAAGCCATGGGCATCTCTCTATGAACATAAGCTGAAGAAGAGAAGGACCATGCCAACATCACAGATAAATACTTAAGAGTTTGAGTTTGTATGTTCCATTCAACTGAGCCAAACACACATAGCAAAGGGCTTCATTTTCAACTCTGACCAGTTTAAAATATATTTACACATAATTTTTCTTTTTTAAAAAAAATAAATATTGTTGAAAGTATTGCATATGTTGCTCTTTTTTCCCACTGTCCCTGCCCCAAGCCTTCACCACCCTATTGACTGTGTCCATGGGTAATGCACATGTGCATACAAGGTCTTTGGTTGATCTCTTTCCACCCACTCACTGTCCTCCGCCTTCCCCTTGAGATTTAGCAGTCGATTCCATGCTTCTATGTCTCTGGATCTGTTTTGTTCATCAGTTTATTTTTATTTTTTTTTTAATATATTTTATTGATTTTTTTACAGAGAGAAAGGGGAAAGGATAGAGAGTTAGAAACATCGATGAGAGAGAAACATCGATCAGCTGCCTCCTGCACACCCAGTACTGGGGATGTACCTGCAACCAAGGTACATGCCCTTGACCGGAATCGAACCTGGGACCTTTCAGTCCGCAGGCCGTCGCTCTATCCACTGAGCCAAAACGGTTAGGGTTGATCATCAGTTTATTTTGTTCATTGGATTCCACAAATGAATGAGATCATGTGATACTTGTCTTTCTCTGACTGGCTTGTTTTGCTTAATACTCTCCAGGTCCCTCCATGCTGTCTCTAAGGATAAAAGATCCTTCTGTTTTACTACTGCAAGTATTCCATGGTGTAAATGTCCCACAGCTTCCTTATCCACTCACTACTGATGAGCGCTTGGTCTGTTTCCAAATCTTAGCTATTATAAATTAAGCTGCTATAAACAAAGGGGTGCATAAATTCTTTCTGATTGGTGTTTCAGGTTTCTTAGGACATATTCCTAGAAGTGGGATCACTAGGTCAAGTGGCAGTTCCATTTTTAATTTTTTGATGAAACTCCATACAAGCTTTTCATAATGGCTGCACAAGTTTGTATTCCCACCAACAGTGTACTAGGGTTCCCCTTTCTCCACATTCTCATTAACACTTGTCATTTGTTGATAATAGCCATTCTGATAGATGTGAAGTGATACCTCCTTGTCATTTTAATTTGCGTCTCTCTGATGATTGGTGACTTGAGCATTTTTTCATATGTCTCTTGGCCTTTTGTAGGTCAGCTTTAGAGAAGTGTCTACTAGTATTTAGGTCCTTTATTCATTTTTAATTAGATTATTTATTTTCCTTTTGTTAAGTTGTATGAGTTCCTTATACATTTTGGATATTAACCCTTTATCACATGTATCATTGCCAAATATGGTCTTCTGTACAGTGGGCTCCCTTTTCATTTTATTGATGGTTTCTTTTGCTGTATAGAAGCTTTTTATTTTGATGTAGTCCCATTTATTTCTTCCTTAGTTTCCTTTACCCTAGGAGATGTATTCATAAACATATTGCTACGAGAGATGTCTGAGATTTTGCTGCCTATGGTTTCTTCTAGGATTTTGATGGTTTTGTGATTTACATTTAAGTTTTTTTTTTATCCATTTTGAGTTTATTCTTGTGTATGGTATAAGTTGGTGGTCTAGTTTCACTTTTTTACATCTATCTACTTTTCCCAACACCATTTATTGAAGAGACTGTCTTGACTCCATTGTATGTTCTTGCCTATTTTGTCAAATATTAATTGAGCGTAATGGCTTGGGTTGATTTTTGGGTTCTCTATTCTGTTCCATTAATCTACATGCCTGTTCTTGTGCCAGTGCCAGGCTGTTTTGATTACAGTGGTTTTGTACTATAACTTGATATCTGGTACTGTGATTCCTCCAACTTTGTTTTTCTTTCTCAAGATTGCTGCTATATTCAGGGTCTTTTTTGGTTCCATATAAATTTTTGGAGCATATGTTCTAGATATGTGAAATATGCCATTGGTATTATAGTGGGGACTAGAGGCCTGGTGCACACAAAATTTGTGGACTCGAGGGGATCCCTCAGCCCAGTCTGTGCACTCTCACAGTCTGGAACCCCTCAGGGGATATCCACCTGCTGGCTTAGGCCCATTCCCCAGGGGATCGGGCCTAAGCTGGCAGTCAGACATCCCTCTGGCAGCCCGGGAGCCCTCAGGGGATGTCCACTTGCCAGCAGAGAGCAGGCCTAAGCTGCCGTCAGACATCCTTAGTCCTGCTGAGGAGGCGGGAGAGGCTCCTGCCACCACTGCTGTACTGGCAGCCATCAGCCTGGCTTATGGCTGAGCAGAGCTCCCCCTGTGGGATCACACTGACCACCAGGGGGCAGCTCCGTCATTGATCGTCTACCCCTTGATAGTCAGTGTGTGTCATAGTGACCAGTCACTCCCAGTTGTTCTGCTGTTAGGGTCAATTTGCATATTACTCTTTTATGCTATAGGATAGAGGCCTGGTGCATGGGTGGGGGTCACCTGGCTTGCCCTGAAGAGTGTCCCGGATCAGGGTAGGGGTCGTGCTGGGGTGCCTGGCCAGCCTGGGTGAGGGGCTGATGGCTGTTTTCAGGCTGGCCAAGCCCCCAAACAGGAACCCTCACCTCATGAGGGTGTGGCCAGCCTGGGTGAGGGGCTGATGGCCACACCCCTCAGTGACCCAAGCTCCTAGCCTCTTCTTCTTTTTTTTTTTTTTCCAGCAGGATGGAAGCAGGTATCTGCGGTTTATCTTCTATAATTGAAACTTTGTAGTCTTGAGCAGAGCCCAGGGCTGGCCAGGCCAGGCAGGAAACTTGGCTTCCTTCATCGCCAGGAGCAACCCAAGCCTCCTGCCTGCTCCAGCTCTATGGCTGTGGTCATCTTAGTTGGGTTAATTTGCATACTCACTCCTGATTGGCTGGTGGGCATGACTTATGGGTGTAGTGGAGTGGAAGAGTGATGGTTAATTTGCATTTCTCTTTTATTAGTGTAGATTGCATTGAAATTATAGATTGCTTTGGGTAGTATGGACATTTTAATTATGTTGATTCTACCAATCTGTAAACATGGTATATTCTTACACTGGTTTATATCTTTTTCTAGCTCTTTTTTCAATGTCCTATAGTTTTCTGAGTATAAGTCTTTTATCTTCTTGGTTAAGTTTATTCCTAAGTATCTTAATTTTTTTTATTGCAATGGTAAATGGGATTGTTTGTTTAGTTTCTCTTTCTGAGAATTTATTATGGATATATAAAAATGCTTCTGATTTCTGTGTGTTAATTTTTTATCCTGCTACATTGCTGAATTCATTTATTAAATCTAGTAGCTTTACATATATTTTCACATAGCATTTGCAACATCCTATCAGTTGTCAAACTATTGTTAATGCTTTGAACTTGTATTCTAAACACAGTAGACCTCAGAAGAACCATCTTTTTAATGTAAGTTCCCAGTGGTGTTTTTGTCAGCACTTGTATCAGTATCAGCTGGGAGGGCTTGATAAAACTCAGACTCCCTGGACTCCACTACTGGCCTACCGGGGCATCCTCTCTGGAGTGGACACTTAGGAATTTCCATTTTGATCAAGCCACTCAGATTATATCTATGCACAATACATTTCAAGAAGTTTATCAGAGTTAATGCAGAAAGGCTACATCTTGATGGTCAGCACACCGAAAGTTAACTGGTGAGCCAGTTGGGGCAAATGGTGAGAGTGCACAGTGTGTGAATGTGCACTCTGGCCTCTGACCTATGTGATTTGGGAGAAGGAAGGACAATGGTTTCATTAGATAACCCGGTGAACCTTAGCAACTGCAGAATTATAAACATGCAGCAATGATGTAGTCTAACACTTCATTGCCCTTCCCATTTGTGTTTTAATTCTGTTACTTTTGCCTTTTTGTCCCATTCAGTTAGAATTTAAACTTCCCACTGAGACCAGTGTTGCTTATACATAAGCCTTCAGTATTAATACTGTGTCCCTAAAATTTGGGAATACTGACAAATATTTCTAACCCCTGCTTCCTCTCTCATAACCTACCAGAATGGCTACAGGCTGTGCTCCTGTGCCGCAGGATGCCATGGCCTTTCAGCAAACAGGCCTGAAGGAAGATCCACCTGCTGGTGCGCACACCTCTGAAGGTGAGACCCACACAGCCTCCTCCAAGCCCTTCATCTTGCTCTTTCCCTTCTTCTTTTCACGCACAATACGAGTGTACCCATCTCCATAAGTGACATTCCTGATCTACCATCTATTCTAATGCCAGCCCTTCCCATGCCCAGCTCTCCTCTCCCTTCTTTTCTACTTTCTGATACATATATGACTACCAAATTTGAAGGCATGAGAAGATGAGCTATGGGGGAAGAAGGGTAACAAAAAGACTAAAAAGAAAACGTAACTCCAGATTTGTCTGTTTGTAGTGTCTTTAAACCTTTGACCTACAAGCTATTTGACAAAACTGATACTTTTTGTTTAATTTTCTATATTATGTATAATGACATCTATTATACCAGGGCTCCTTACTTGTGAGATTCTGATTCTGAGGCATTTAACTTTGACATAGGCATTAAAGATTATGCTAACCTGATCCTGGTCAACATTTCTCAGTTGGGGAAATGAGCATTACAAGTATGTTGTTGACAGAGAGAAAGAGAGAGAGAGAGAGAGAGAGAGAGAGAGAGAGAGAGAGAGAGAGAGAGAGAACAAACAACTCTTTATATCTAAAATTCAGATCAAACCTTTTTGTTTTAAAAATCTAGGGAACTTCTAAAACAATGAAATTGCCAAGAGATTCCACAAAGAGGGTATGTCACTTTCATTATGAGAAGCAAATTTTCCAAAATTTTCTGTTTGATTTAAGCATACTGTGGAACAAATCAAGTGGACAGATTTGCATCATGTTAGCTACATCCAGCCCCATCCCTACCAGGTTGGCACTTATTTATTTATTTGTTTTTTTGTTTTAATTTAACTTATTTATTGTTTAAAGTATTACATAAGTCTCCTTTTTTCCCCATTGACCTCTCCCCTGCCACCCCCATCCTCCAGCACTTGCCCTCACCCGCCCCCGCCCCCCCCCCCACCGTCTGTGCCCATTAGTTATGCTCTTATGCATGCGTACAAGTCCTTTGGTTGATCTCTTACCCACTCACCCCACGCCTTCCCTCATAGGTTGGACAGTCTGTTTGATGCTTCTATGACTCTGGTTCTATTTTTGTTCATCAGTTTATGTTGTTCATTATATTCCACAAATAAGTGAGATCTTTCTCTGACTGCCTTATTTTGCTTAGCATAATGCTCTCCATTTCCATCTATGTTGTTGCAAATGGTAAGAATTCCTTCTTTTCACAGCAGCATAGTATTCCATTGTGTAGGTGTTCCATAGTTTCTAATTCACTCATCTGTGATGGGCACTTAGGCTGTTTCCAAATCTTAGCTATTGTAAATTGTGCTGCTATTAACATAGGGGTGCATATGTCCTTTCTTATTGGTGTTTCTTTTCCCTTCTTGTATTCAACAAATCCTTCTGTTGTGGGAATTTACAAAAATAACTCTTGATATTAAAGGAAAACTTTTTCATAGTATTAGAATTTTAATTCATAAATTGTGTTTGGAATATTCCTGTATAGCCCAATATTTTGACAAAGGACCTAATTTGCTATTTTCAGGAATTTGCCAACTCATTTGTTTCAATTTTTACAACTGATATTATGTCACTAACATAATTCCCCTGTTTGTCAACAGTCCTTTAACACAAAATTTTAACTATATAGAGTTTTTAGGGATATATCCCTAGAAGCAGGATTACTGGGTCAAATGGAAGTTCCATTTTTAATTTTTTGAGAAAATGTCGTACTGTTCTCCACAGTGGCTGCACCAGTCTGCATTCCCACTTGCAGTGCAAGAGGGTTCCTTTTTCTCCACATCCTTCCAGGTTGGCATTTATATTTTGTTCTGTTTGTTGTTTCAAAGTAAAACTGCTTTTATTCTGTTTGTTGTTTCAAAGTAAAACTGCTTTTGTTGCTTAGGTAAATGTGGCTTTAACTATATGAGCCTACCAGCACCTCCCCCTAAGTTGCCTCTCTCTGTTGACTCCTACCACAACAAGCTATAGCACGTGGTGGACTAATCTGAGCAAAGTTTCCTGCAATTGGCCAACCATAGTCTCTCAGCTGAAAAAGAACAACACACACACACACACAAAACACACACACACAAGAAATATCTTTATAAAGGAACTAAACAATTAGCAAAACCTAGAGGGAAGAGATTTACATTGCTAACGGGTTTAAAATTGAAGTACTTTGAAACCGGTGTGTGTGTGTGTGGGGGGGGGGGGTTTCAATGGCAACATTTGTGTCCATAACAGAGAAATCCTTGAAAAAATTGGTCTTGCCTGGCTTTGCATGAGACCTTCATCTGTACTCTTTGGCTCTATCTAATCTTCAAGTGTCAGTAAGTCACAGTTGTGGACCTTGAGAAAGAAGATTAAGAAGGGTTCCTGGTAACTAACTGGGTGCAAATAAAAAAAATAAAATAAACAAACAAAAGAAAAATATCAACATAACAAAGCATAGTCACCATTTCTACATAGGGCCTCTCACGCAAACCGCAGTTCAGGGCGGAGGCTGCACTGAACTACCCGCCTCTGCAGTGCACTGCCTGCTGCCTGCACTGTGACTCTGCTCCCTGGGCCAGACCTTATAAAGGAGTTCCTGTTTTAACCAATAGCACTGAAGCTTTTCCCATCCAATCAGAGCTGCACAGCTATAGCCCCATCAGTTCATTTATCAACCAATCAATTGACCAATCAGGATAGTGCCTTCTGACCCAATCAAATGTAAGGATTTGGAGTCCTCCTTTGCCTGAGGATAGACCAATCAGGCATGAGGGACAAAGACTTCTATCTATATAAGTCAGCTCCTTTGTAGCTCCACCCACACATTTTGTTTCCACCTAAAGTTGAGGATGTGCTTCTCTGACAGGAGCTGAACCCCTGAAACTGGAGCAGAGCAGAGCAGACCAGTGCAGGCCAGTGAGCAGCAGAGCTGTCTAGCTGGAGAAGGGTCTGGTCTCACAGTCATGCAGTTTTCACAACCGAGCTGTATCACGATTGAGCAGTTTCGCACTGAGTAAAGTTCCCTTCTTCACTGCACCCCAAACTGGAGATTCCTACTGGCACTGAATTGGCACCAATGAACATCAGTTGACATGATGTTATCTACCTCAGAACACAAAGCAGACTTCTGCCCAGCTTCTCTTCGCAGTGGTATTATTAGTTTCCTTCCCATATTAAATTACTACCTTGTGCTTCTTAAAAGGGAAATGGACAGATAGACTTTGCTTCACATCTTGGCTCAGCCACTTAGCACCTGTGAGACCTGGGAATGTGACTTCTCAAAATCTCAATTTCTTGATTGGAAACAGGAAAAGTAAGGTTTGTGGTGCTTAAATAAGATTTGTGCCTTGTTCAGATCCTGACAGTAAAGGTTATTTCCCTCTTCTGCACACTCTCCAGGATCAGAGTCCTAACTTACTAGTTACTGGAGCAGTGGGCACTTGCTATTCGGTTTGGACACTCAGCCTCTCAACCCTGTCTGTGTTTGGGGAATTTCTGCTGAATGGGTTTTAGAGGCAGTTTTGGCAGCATTTTTGCTGCCAAATATGCTAACCTAACCACAAGGTGTTTGTGATAGACCTAACATAGTCTAGTCTTTGGTATTTCTTGCTTCTAGGGCAGTGGCATACAGCCTGGGCTCCCCTGATCAGAAAGACCCACAGCATACTTTGAAACAGGAAGGGTTAGGGCCCAGTCTCTCTGGGTGGGAACAGCACCAGAGGTGATTGGAAGGATGCTTTCTTGAGGCAAAGGTGGTATCAATGATGATGGCATTAATAATGCCAGAAAACCAAGTTCTGATAGAAAAGACATAGGACCACAGCCAACTATAGCATTCCCCCCTCTCCCCCCATTCCCAGTTAAGTTCCAATCACATGCATGAGAACAAATGGCAAATTACTAAAGGCAAAAAAAAAAAACAAAAAACAGTGTAACTCACAGATCCCCTAGCTGATAGAGCAGCAAGATAAAAGCATGACCAATGCAACAACCTGATTGCTTTTGAATTAAAAAAGTACCTTTTTATGAAAGCTGCTAATAAAAAGGAATCTAAATAAGTCTAAGTATTATTGCCATGTTTTTAAATTCCGATTTGCAAGTTGAACTGTGTTTTCAGAACATGTAACTTGTAAGAAGTTGTGAATCAGCTTCCACTCTTTGTGTTCTCTTAGGAATGACACCACCACGGCTCTACCTACAATTCCCACTCCCACCAGCCTTTCCTCCTGCCAGGAAAGTCTGTAAGCGGGCAGCCGAGGAAGCCAGCTTGGTAAATGAGTAGTAGCTAGTACAGAGATGACTAGCAGCTGCAGCCCAGGCGGGTGCAAAGGCAGAATTTAAAGTGGAACAATCAAGAGACTGTTTTGAGAACTGGGGTGACATCATACACCATGGACCTTTTATTCATCATCTGTATGGAACAGAGAAAGAAAGGGTCACTCATTACAGAGAAGCAGATCAGAGTGCAATCCGGGTTTTATAGCAGGAGCCTGCCCTCTCCTTGTTTGTGATGGTGTAAACAATGACCTTTTTTATTGTCTCTGATAAAGGGTGCATGAGAACCGGAATAGCAACGACAAAATCACCCCTATTTCCCTGTCTCCATCACTGGGGTTCTTGTCTGAGCCATTACCTGGGATAAGTAGGTTCCTTTCGATTTGTATGCTCCTTTTGTTTGTTTTTAGCCAAATTTAGAATTACGTGCTATCGGTGAAATGCAGAGTTCTGAAAGACCTGCCTAATTATTCAGTGTTGTGCTTTTTGACTATAGCTGGGATTTCCCAGGTCCCAGTGAGCCACAAATTAGAAAAGAGTTCAGCAGACTCTGGCCCATGGGCCAAATGCAGCCACTGCCTGATTTTGTAAATAGAGCTGCACTTGAACATAACCACACCCATTGTTTACCCAGGCTATCTTCTGTGGCTGCATTGGTGCAACAGGGATAGAGTTGAGTAATTGCAAAAAAAGACCGCATGACCTGCAAAACCTAAACTATTTACTGTTTGGCCTTTACAGAAAAAGGCTGCTGACCCCTGAGTTAGATGCATGTTTTGCCTCTCAGGAGTTAGGAGGCACTTTGCTTAATGTTGTAGTAATTTGTCCTGCTTCTCTGGCACTAACCACATGTTTGCATGGGACAAGACAGAATCGAGGAGCAAATCAAGGGATGTCTCCCAAACATAAGACCCCCTTGGAATTTCAAAAGTGACCCCATGAGTGGAATTCCAAGGTGAACACACATGCGGAGAGGACTAAAAACCCACTGGCACAATCTTTCACAGTTGAGGGTCTGGGATGGTCTGTGTGACCACATTATAGTAGATCTCATTAAAGCCCCAAAGTCCAATCAAAGTATATTTGTTAAAGATTTATCTTGATTGTTGTTCACTCTCCCACTTTTTTGGAGGGTGATGGTGAGGGGAGTGTGACACATACACAGACTTCCACAACTCATTTGTAATTTCTGGGGGTTCTTGGATCTCCAAGAAGCTAGTCCATAAGACCCAGATTAAGAAACACTGGTCAATTTTTTAAGCTAGTTATGAGACAAACTGTAAAATGCACTAGTCAAAGAACCTGTTTTCAATTAGATTAATTAACAATTAACAAGTACTTACTTGAAATTAATTTAAAATTAACAGCATCTATTAAGTGCCAGATAAGGGGTACAGACAATACGTCATTGGAATTGAGAGAAGAAATAGACTATTGTTCAGTAAGGTGAGAGAAGGGTTCACAGATGAAATGATCAAATATGGATAAGAAAACAGGAAAATGTGCTCCCTGCCCCCACCTTAAAGCTAGGACACC
>PVJC01037063.1:0-17389 GCA_004026665.1 Murina feae | reverse complement strand
CCCAATTGTCCTTGATCAGAACTGGGCAAGATGCCCCAATTGGTCCCAATCGCTGGCTAGCCAAGGAACACTACCCATGCACAAATTTGTGCACCAGGCCTGTAGTTTAAAATAAAAGGGTGCAAAAATGATAACATACAAAGAATATAATAGTAAATAGGGCTTTAAGATCAAGGTAGAATTATAACTGCATTTCGTGGTCAAAGTATGATCTACTCAAATTAATTAGACTCTCAGGTTGATTGACTTTTAAAAATATCCACTATGGCCATAACTGATTTAGCTCAATGGATAGAGCATTGGCCTGTAGACTCAAGGGTCCCAGGGTCGATTCTGCCCAAGGGCATGTATCTTGGTTGCAGGCACATACCCAATAGGGAGTGTGCAGGAAGCAGCTGATTGATGTTTCTCTCTCATCGATGTTTCTAACTCTCTATCCCTCTCCCTTCCTCTCTGTAAAAATCAATAAAATATATTTTAAAAAATAAAAAATGAAATATTCACTATGTGATCCAAAGACAATATCTTAATCTCTTTTTCTTAAAAAATTAATTTGTTAATCCAAGGCAGATGCAAGACAAAATATATTAATGTGCTTGTAAAGAATCTGTATTACTATAAAATTTGCACACACACACACATATCCCATCAATTGTGACATAACTATTTTACTTTTTAATATTTATATTAATTTATACTCTGGTACCGATGAATATCAAGTCATAATAAATTTTTAGATTGATAGTGAACAAGTAGTCTGAAACAAAACTGATTAGAGTGACAATGATCTGAGGTCCTAGAGATTACCCAAGTACAAAGTAAGTGTGTTGCTTTAGCTGTGAGCCTGCATATTATGTTTGGTTCAGAAATCAGTTATCTACTTAGAAAGCAATTTTCTATGGCAGAAAAGATGTGATTTTTCTTTAAAACATGGAATATAATAGGCGTAATTATTTGGATGCAGGATATATAAAATTTTCACTGTAAATGGTGCATAAATGTGGCCTCATTTTATATTGATTTATGAGCCATATATAGCACAGCTCTCCATATCCCCTGCATCAGGTATAAATATATCGATGTGGAACGGAATGGTTAGATCTACCCGTTGTGAAATAGAATTACCTAAAACATTACAGAACCGTGGCCTAGGTAACAGTGCATTTACACAATGAAGATAATGTAGGGATGTTAAATTGAGCTACATTAAATGTTTATAATATTCCTCCAAAGCAAGACACCCAGGAGAGCTTTTATTTTTCCCTACTTTGGGGTCTTTTTCATTCAAAAAAGCAAGTCCATTTTTGATTCTTAAGAAATCTGGGCAACTGACAGTCTCTTTTGGAATTTTATTTATTCAACTATGAAAGTTGGCCCTGTAATAAATGATTCAGGGAACTTAATTTCTGATCATTTGCTATCCACAGAATCCCTGCAGTTCTCAATTATAGACAATAGCCAGTATTCACTCGTAAGAATTATAAGTCAATTCTCTGGATAATTAGAACTGTGCCTATACTATCTGAATAGATCTCATAAAAAGAAGTTTATGTTAAATATATTTGCTTTAAATTAAAAATTCAAAATAACAATTTATCTTATAGAGATTTCACTAGAGCATTCACTGTTTATTGAATATACAGACGTAATCGAGAGACTACTCTGAGCAGGGCTTATGCCAGTACAAGGCCATGGGGAAGCAGCGTAGAAAGTAGTGCTCTGTTTGTGTAAAATGGTCAATGCCTGGGAAGGCATGACATTTCCACGGGAAAGCATCTGCAAGTTTGACTAACTGCAGCAGCTATTCCTTCACTGCTGATTCAGAGCTGAATGTGGCATAGCGCAGGAACAGAGGAGCAACAATGTCTCAAGACCTACAGAAGCACAGAGCATAAAGGCTGATAAAGAGGATTTAAATCTGTCTCAGAAAAGACTCATCTGAAACTCTGATCCAAGGAAGAAACCTCCGCATTGTGGACTATGTGGAACAAAGAGAGAAAGATCAATAGAAAATGCAGCGCAAGACATATGGATGAAAACTTATCAGATACACTCAGTATTGTGTTTGTAGTATTTTTTTTTTTTTTTTGCATAGAACTAAGATGAACCTAACTTTTTGGAAAATCATATGCAATTGTCATTCCATTCTAAATAAATCTGTGGACTTTTTTAATAAGCCCAAACAAGTATAGTTGCAAACAGAAAAATGGTATTTAGGTCCAAGATTCTGAAAGTCAATTTTACAGAATTCTGCCTCAGCTAGGCTTATTCTTATCTGGTTGTACTATTTAGTAAAACAGATACTTGGGAATCAAAGTAAAAATAGATACTTTGGTAGTAAACTAAAACAAGGCAATTAGGAAGAAGAGGTGATATTTGCACAAAGCCAGGCAGAGAAAGGGGAGAGAGACAGATTAGGTAGTAGGAATAGCATGTGCTAAGCCTTTTCAAGTAGAAGTTGTTTCTCTCTTTGCCCTTCCTCAATAATGCTCAACTTTTCAGTTGTCTCGTTCTTTTCCCTTGGGAATTCATCTTTTTACCTCTTGAAATTTCAGATACCTTGGTACCAAAAACGGAACGAAGAATAATACAACAGACTCATTCCATGTATATAAATTTCAAAAACTATACAAAATAAAACATCCTGTTTACAAATACAAAGATGTGAATTCAATCCACAAAGGAAAGCAAGAGCGTGGCAAATGGAAAAGCCAGCTCAGGGAGTGGCTACCTCTGAGATGAGTGAAAATGATTGCAAATAAGAACGAGTGTGCACGGGATTCCAAGGAAATGGTTATATTCCAATTCTTTGCTTTTGAGTGGCACCATTTTATATACTTCAAACATTGTCTCAGGATGGGTTCTTTGGGAAGATGACTCTGAGATGAAGTTAGAGTGCAGGACATCTTTTGGAGTTTCCTTTGGGGTTCACACCCACGAAAGGGAGGGGAAGGGAGCAAGGTTGGGCAGAGGGAGACAACCAACTGTGATACAGGCCTGTCAACCCCAGCCGAAACCATGGCCATTCCCAAGTTGAACTGTCAGAGTTGTCCTGTGGTAGTCAGAAGTAGACAGGCCTGTATATCCTGTCTCATCCGTCATCAGATGTGAACCGTCTCCAGAAAAGCATGATTCCATGCAGCTGAGGCTGTTCCTGAGGAGGTGACAGTTGAAGGCATTCCCAGCACTTAAGACGGGGGCTCCTTACCTGAAGGACCATCTGGATGGTACATATGACTTTGTAATGACACAGTATTTTAGAAAATATGTTTTAAAAAATAACTTCCATGGATCAATGTATAGTTTTTAGAATCTAATCACTTCTTTTACTGGAAATCAAAGAAAACATAGGTGCTACGAAAATGCACTGTGCCTCTTCTCCTTCTACAGTTTCTCAATGACCACACGTTTTCAAGTTCTTCCAGCACTTGTGACACATTGTTAGGTTCTACAGATGGATCTCATTCAGTGTGGCTCTGCAATCCCTTCTACATTGCTTCACCTATTTCAGTCTATATTTCCACCTTGCAGTGCTGTTGAAACTCTTTCCAGTTCCCAACCATGTCTTCTCACCAAAGAAGCTGGACACAAAAAATGAGTCAGATTTTGCCTCTTTTTTTTTTTTTTTTTTTGGTTGTAATGTAGCATCTCATAACCTTTCCCACGCAGAGTGTTGATTTCTTCCTTGCTATTCTGTTTGTTCGTTGTTTTAGATGAAGTTTAAGGTTAGCCTTTTTTTCATGAGCCTCAGAACAACAGCATGCCTAATTAGCAATGATATTGATTCAATCTTATAGTCTCTTGACACTTCCTAGATAATCATTAGACTGGTCATACTCTCCTTTGGGTCCTCAGCAGTTCCTGTGGCCCCTATTGTGGTCTTTATCACACTACATATTATCGTCTTTCTCCTTCGTCTACATGTTAGACTGAAATAAATTTGCCGTGCTTATATGTTATCCTAAATGTCTAGATCTACTCTTCCCCTTGAGCCCAGCATCTCTCTGTGCCTCAATAAAAAGATTATTCATCTAGTTATCTTTAAAAGTATATTAGAGAGGACAAAACCCATTCTTCCTGAAATAGTTTACCACCAAAATATCTCCCCCAAATAAAAATAAGTTGTCTTTAAGTATATCAATATACAATTTAATCAATTGTTTTCCATTAATCAGCTTTCCCCACACACACTGCTTCAAAGACATTATTCAATACTTCAGTAATATGAGGATTCTACAAATTTGTGGTCAACAATTAATAATTTAATATAGCAGATGGAAATGTAGGGTTATGTGAGTACTAGTTTCTCATGGATCAAAGTTCCTTGAATTAATTGCTTCTTGCTTGAGATTTAAAGAACTTGTACAATATTTATTTGGGATTTATTTAAATACTCATTTCCCAAGGAAATCTAATGATTATGAACAGGAGACTAACACACTTTGAAATATATTCTTATCCATCTTGGCAGGAAATAAAAATACTCCAATGCCATTTAATCTAAAGATGCACTTTCTTTAAAATTGCCCAGATTACTTCCTGTAGAGCTTATTGAACAGGCTGTTCCAAGAGATGGATGGACATTCTGGAAACGATGCAGAATGATCAATTGAAATGACAACCACATTTAACTTTATACGAAATGACCTGAAAACCCATTTACCACAGTCATCTTTTGCATCAGCCTGTGTAATAGTGCTTTTAATGAAAGAGACAGGCATAACTTAACTAATTACTTAGAAACACTGACATCAGTCATGTCAATGACTCCATCACACATATCCTCATTTTTTTCACTAGTTTTTCTTGAAAAAAAAAAGAATATTCTACATAGTATAAAACAGCCAACAAGATGGTTAAGAAATATTAAAAATGTATGCTTAAATTTTATCTAAATTAATACAGTATTTTTCAAGTAGTATGGAGTTTGGAAATTATGTAAGAAAAGTTTAGGCTACTTGAATTCTTGAAGGTTTTCATATATTATCACTTATTAGCCTTGAATTATTGAATATCCATATTTCCCCAATGGCAGGTTAGAGAGGGACAAAATAAAAGTAGATTGAAATAAATTTGAATTTATGAAAAATGTATCCTGAATAGTTATGTGCAAGTATTATCAATTTTTGTAGATATCAACATAATAATCAAAACCATAACTGTCTTAAAAGATCTAATAGTGTACTAAGTACAACAGAATCTTAAGTAGAGATGTTTTAGATCTGACCCTCCAGTTTCAGTATTAATTCACTGCTTGTCAATAATTTAGCAATTGGACTGATCAGAAAGTCAGTCCTAATCAGACTTTTCAGTCTAAAAAATGAAACTACGATGAGTGACTTCAATCATATATTATGCTTGAAATTATTGCCCTTTTATTATGCTTAAAATTACTGATTACTTCAAAATCAGTATTTTTTTACTGGGACCTAGAAAACAAACACACACACACACCCACACACACACACACACACACACACAAAAAACAGTGGTGAGGAAAGCCATGCAAGGAGATGAAAGAGAAGTGATGCTGACCAAGGGTGAGAAGATGGATTGCATTTGCTCATTTAAATGTAATAACAACTCTTTCCAATAGTAATTTAACAGCATTGACAAGGCGGGAAACAACTGGTTGCTCATAAACATTTGTGCAGTATCACTGCAGTCCAAGTGCAAGGCTGCTACCCTAAAGTTCTGAATAGACAAGAAGATGCATTAAGAAACAGAGCACACAGTTCCTGTGTGGTATAGCAGGAACTTCTTTAAAAGTTGATGTGATCTTGCTCTCAGACACTCACATGAAATCTGCAATCCACCTGTCTCATAGCCTCTAAACTTGCTGGTTCTTCACTTGGTGAGCATAGCTGAGATCACTGAGCATCTGCACTGGTTTCTGGGTTCTAATCCACTCCCTTGGTATATGCTTCTTAGTGGGATTGAAGAAAGTCAAAGCAACCTTAGGCAAGCTTGAATCTTCATTTCATCCAGCCTTTGAAAGAAAGCCAGCTTCTGTGGTCTCGCCTCACTTAAACATTCCAAACCAAACCGCTGGTCCAGGCAGAGGCCTCCACCTCAAACGCCCACTTCTCAGTAGCAGGTAAGCAACAAACAGTGCCACTTAAGACAACATGTGACCCAACAAAAGATCAAACAAAACAGTTGCTGATTCCCAATGATTAAATATTTGCAAAGTCTGACACATCCTAATTGCAGATAAAATGTAATTACTGGATTTGAATCTTAAGGTCTTTCTTAGTCAATGATTCATATAAAACACACCACAACATAAGCCAATGATTTCCCATTTTCTAAACTAGGAAAATATTTTCATACATTAACTTCTTCTAAAAGGCAATCTAGTTCTTTATATGAAAGAGGTCTGAAGACAGCGTGCAAAGCCTCAGAACATTCAATGTTTAAACGGCTCTTCGGAAGCTGATGGGAGGTTTCGACATCCAGCTCAGAAGGAACTGATTCTGCCACATACATATGGGATGTACAGACTAAGGCCTATGACTTAATACTTTGAAGAGACTAGGGAACAACCCACATAACACTTGTTTAAAACCAAACCTAGAACTTCAGTTTACCTTTATACACATCAGGAAAACTCACACTGGGTAATTGGGACTAGAAATGCTAACAGCTCTGCGACTTGGATGGAGGGATGAAACGACCTGTAGCCAGGTAGCATGCTGTAGGCTTGCATCCTAATGCTGTGATCAGGCCCGTTCCACTGCAAGAGCCTTTTCTGTTCTTCTGCCCAATCCTAATCCCATTAGAAAACTAGTAAAAGCTGCCATCTTTGTATCATAGTTAAAAGAAAAATTCAGCTGGCTACCATTGTCTTTTCTGGTTTCTGAATATTTGGACTTCAGGCTGCAACACACTGGAATGAAGGGCTGTGGTTGCCTTTAGACAGTGAGAGATGCTTTAATTAGAGATACTGTGATGGGAAGGGCCTTTGACCATCTAAACAGCTCAGAGATAATTGCACAAATCACAAAAGAAGGTCAATTTAAAGCAGAAGCCAGACTGGTTCCAGAAACTGGGTGATCATAGACTGCAAAAAAAAAAAAAAAAGGCAGCCTCAAAACTGAAGGAAGGTTCATGAGGTCTAAGCACTGAGAAAGGCAAAATCATTAAAATTCAGAGAAGTGCTTGGGACCAGAATGACACAGTGACACAACTTGAAAATTCATTTCCACTTGCCCAGCCAATTTGAAACCAACGAAGGGATCCTTAACATTTCCGGACCAAAGTGTTCATAAGATTTTCACCAGAGTACTAAGTGTGAGGCTCGGCTCCTCATTTATCTGTTAGACATCTAAAAAGATGAGGCATTCTATATTAGAATGCATGATGGATCACTTCAGACTAACATTTTTAATATTAAAAATGATAAGTTAGCAAATGCAGGAGGTATTATTGGTAGAATTGAAGGAGGGGGAAAGGAAGAGAGGGTGGGGAGAGGGAGAGGAAGAAGACACAGGAGAGAGGGGAAGGAAAAATAGGACGGGGTATAACTATGTGTTTACACACTTATTCTTCAAAAGGGATCTCTCCCATACACCTCGTGGGTTTTATGGATTATTTTTAATTAGCTAAGGTTTCCAATTTCTACAAGTGAGATCTGTTAACAAACAAGAGCCTTTATTCTGTTCTCCAGTACAGTTCATTTTAGGAAAATACATTATAGATGCTTCATTATGCAGATTTCATCTGCTATCACTAGTTATTTCCTCCCCAAATTCATACTCCTTTTGGATATTCTCATAGGGAGGGAGAAGGACTATGAAT
Organism: Murina feae; assembly: GCA_004026665.1. Taxonomy (NCBI): domain Eukaryota; kingdom Metazoa; phylum Chordata; class Mammalia; order Chiroptera; family Vespertilionidae; genus Murina; species Murina feae. Next base: position 9,589 of record PVJC01037063.1, on the reverse strand, counting down.
CTGCCAGAGAATTCTACCAAAAAAAACCAAGGGTTTTGCAGTTGCTTGTTTATTTGCTGGTTTGTTTTGAGAGGGAGAAAGGGAAGAAGGGGAAAAAAAGAACTCCCAAGGAAAGGTACAGTAGTGAGTGAAAACATATTCTGCTGAGATGATTCGCTAATGAATTATTCTTTTAGTCACTGAAAATAAACATTGTATTTTGAAAATGCACTGTGACCAAGTTGAGCATAAAAAAAAAATAAGTGAGACACTCTTTAAAATTATATCCATGATTCCTGATCTGCTTTCAGATTCAGATGTTGTAAATCATTGTTTCCAAATCATCTTCCCGTGGGATCACCCAAAATGCCTCCTCCAAATGCAGGATGTTAACTTTTTTCTATCTCAGTGCAGAAACGGTAAATGACTGGCTTGGATTTTGCTAACTGTGACATTTCTCCCATTTTTTCCTTAAATCTCAGCCCTTGTCCACACATGCCCATGTTAGAATCTAGTATTGACAGCTACTTATTTTCTCCCAAATAATTTCAAGTTAATTTTCTCAGACTGTATGTTAACTCAATACTGTTCATCTAGTTACCTCATCATGATCACACTTGAGAACAATATCCTTGACATGTCCTTAGCCCATGTAACTAAATAATTTAATTCTCTGACTCCAGGGTATTTTTAAAGAAAGAATAATTTCTTTATATGTAAATGGAAATTACCTATGCCTTGAATTTGGAACTCATTGGGGCAGGAGGGAAAGAAAAGCAGGTAAAGAGGAAGACAGAAAAATAAAAGAAAGGAGGAAAATTGATGGAAGCCTCGGCAACATCAAACACTGGCAAAACTCATTTAACATAAAGTTTTTGGGAAGACTTAGAATAAACCGATGGAAGGCCTGAGCCAGGCCATTTCCCTCCAGTTCTTGTCTCCCCACCGCGTCCCCCACACCATATTTTTTGTCTGTTTGTTAACCCTCACCTGAGGATGTTTTCCCATTAATTTTTAGAAAGACTGGAAGGGAGAGGGAGAGGGAGAGACAGAGACAACAAAATGAGACACATCGATTGGTTGCCTCCCACATGGACTCCAACCAGGGCCAGGGATTGAGTCTGCCACTGAGGTGTGTGCCCTTGACCAGAACTGAACCCAAGATCCTTCAGTCTGCAGGCTGACACACTCTCCACTGAGCCAAACAAGCTAGGGCCCCTCTACCCCATTTTCATTTACCCTATTTTCTCTCTATTTCTTCCCATTTATCCTCTGAAATTTTCTGCTCTATCCAATGCTCTTTTTTTCCCTTTTACCCCTCCTCCTACTCCCTTCTCCCTGTCCTTGTAAAACTGGGGAGCCTAGAAGGGTCCCACCTGTAAAGTAGGAAGGGCACTATGGGAGGGTCAGTATTCTTTCCTCTTCCACCCCTCTTGTTGTTTCCCTTTAAAGAAGACTCCAGGAAACAGCTGGCCTGGCACTGACTAATTTAAGGAATTTTTTAGAAATATTACTCACTTCTGAACTATTCAGAAAGAGATGACAAGAGAGATACCTAAAGGGCTGTCGGGGGATCAATGCTGTGATCCAAAATGCTTTTACGTCGACACCATGTTCCCCACACACTGAGCAAAATAAGTTTTTCCCAGTGTCAACAGCCCTGTGTGCACCTGGTAGATATTTTACCCAGTATTAATGATTTTGACTACAAGCTCCTATTTTCTGATATTCTGGAACACATACTGTTTTGTGTGTTGTATCTGGTTCCGATAAGGAAGAGTCTTAAAACAAAGTGTATTCATGGGCGCATCTCAGCGTCAGGAAAGGTGTCGCTTTAACATGAAGCAGTTATGAGCATCCGGAGATGCTCTGGAAGAAAACCTTCAAGGTCAGAAGTGAAGAAATGTGTCTGGAGTATATAGCAGGCTCCTTTTTATCCCTAGCATTTGCAGGCGGCAAGCAGCTGTGCAGAAAAAGAAGAATCATCTGTTTTCCTTATCGGGACTGTATATGAGTCGAAGCTGATAAATATACTTATTCTCATTCAGATCTCCTCTTAAAGAAAGGAAAAACACATCGTGAAGGAGTAGCAAAGAAGAAAAGACAGCGGCTACATTACACACCAAAACAAGGTGATGCTTTATAGTTCACGTAGAAATGAAATGGTTTGTTATACACCAACGCATATTAATGAGCCCAAGTAGGGACATAACTGTTATTGTTCTAGGGGCTAAGCTGTTATCTGGGTTCTATCAGTTACTTTTGGAAGCTCTTCTAAGCCATTCACGTCTCACAGGATGAGCCTTTCAATGAGCTAAATTAGAAGCATCTTAATTGTAAAAGTGATCCTATAATATCTGAAGGAGATTTGACTTTAGGTGGTAAACATACAATGTAATATATAGATGATATATTATAGAATTGCACACCTGAAACCTATATAACTTCATTAACTAATGTTATGCCAATAAATTTAATTAACAAGAAGAATCTTCATTGAAAAACAAATAAAAATAGGATATTTTTAAATGATACTTGCACTGTGCTGCAGAAATAAAAATTATGTGCTGAGGAGTAAGGAGAATCCTTAAAGAAAAACAGAAGAGTTTTTTTCACATCTGGTTCATTTGTGGCAATGACAGATCACATTGGCATAAAGAGAGTCCAGCCAACATTGATTTACCCCTTTTCCACAACATTAATAAGCTACAAATCCTTATATGCAAAGATTATGTGTAATTTTAATGCTGTTTAGCTGTGTAGGTTTACTATCTATCCCCAATACACCCAAATTTTAACATGCACTACTGTATTTTCTGGCGTATAAGACGACTGGGCATATAAGACAACCCCGAACTTTTGAGATTTTCCTGGGTTAAAAAGTCGTCTTATACAACAGAAAATAAGGTAAATCCTTCATTACTATACATGGTGTATGGAATCAAAAGGCAGGGGGCTGAATTCTGACTCTACCACTTATTAGATTTGAATTTAGATAGTTTACCTATATTTATGTAAATACCATTTGCCAGTTTTTTTAAACTCCTTTAAAGAATTTTTAAAGTGAGAATCACATTTTTGTAAATGTAAATGTTCTTGTGAAACAATGAACACATGATGCTAATAATGATTATTGTATCTTACTAATTTCTTACTGAAACAAGTAATTTACTGAATGGCTTTCAATAAGATGCTAGACTTGATTCTTCACACAATTCCAGAATATTGTATCTAAAACATCACGAATCCTGTCAACAATCTTCTGGGATTGGCCAGTTTAGTCATCTGGTCTCATTGCAGTATTTATGTTGACTTTCCACTTTGATGTTAAACTTCCTCTTTGCTTCAACTCTCACAAAAAACCAGTGGCCCCTACTCCTGGACTTTTGTACCTCTTCTCTTTCCTCTCCTTATAATAACAAGACAAACAAAAGTTTATATAAATACTAGAGGCCTGGTGCACAACATTCATGCACTCAGGGCGGGGAGGGGAGGTCCCTCAGCCCGCTCTGCACCCTTTTGTAGCTCAGGGGCCCTCAGGGAATGTCCAACTGCAGCAGTCAGACATTCTAAGCCCTGCTCCAGAAGCAGGCCACTGAACTCTCCAGCCATTAGCCTGGCTTGTGGCTGAGCAGGGCTCCCCCTGTAGAAGCACACTGACCACCAGGGGGCAGCTCCCACATTAAGCATCTGCCCTCTGGTGGTCAGTGCATGTTATAGCGACCTGCCATTCCCCCGTTAGGTCGATTTGCATATTGCCCTTTTATTATATAGGACTAGTGTTCCAGTGCCAGGATTTGTGCACATTGAAAGGAAATTAATTAGAAGAAATATTTTAATATCACTATTCTCCCTTTTTCTATATTGGAAGTGTCAATCAAATTCATGATCAACCATGATAGATCAAAACACACACATGCAACTGGAGCCAGTGAGAGCTTTATATGTATTGCACATGTGTGAGTCAACTTAGCCTTTTATATATATAGAGAGAAACTTACTTTATTAGACCTGCTTTCTGATTTAGCTAAACTTTTTCAAGCTCAGTGAAGGACCTCAACTTCTCTTTCAGGTAATGGTTAGCAACACAGCAGTAAATATCAACACAAAGAAAATTATTATTATGGGTCATGCAGGGAGAAAAAATGGTAAAATATTTAACTGTAGCAGTGTTTGACTATATTCTGCGCAGTGAGAAAACCTGAAGTCATTTTCAAGTTCCACCATTTTTTACTTCTTTTCAGTCAGATCAAGTTTCTAAACTTTCCAAATCTCCATTGTCTTGCTAATGAAAAGAAAATAGGATTCCACCATGTCTATCTACCTACTCCAGGACTTCTGTAAGGATCAAATGAGATGAGGCATGGGAAAATGTGCATCTGTCCCCTGGTGGTCATTGCATGTCATAGTATAAGTCAGAAGGATGGATGGATACTTAACCATATATATAGATATAGATATAGATATAGATATAGATATAGATATAGATATAGATATAGATATAGATATAGATAGATATAGATAATTTTCAGGAAGTAGTTTACTTTATAACCCTCCAACACTTTACTGGTTTGAGTGAAGTTACAAGGAAAAGCCAGTTCCCCTCAGGCCACAAAAAGAGTATAGAGCTAGATGTAGTTTATGCTGTAATGTTGATATTATAACAGGTCCAATCCTGAGTCCTGGCTACGCTGCTATTAGAATCTGAACTACCTGTGTGTGCTGAGCCAGTATCCCATGGGAAGTGCTAAAGCATGTGAAAGTCCATGTCCATAATTGCACACACATATGCCTATATTAATCATTCATGTGTTTTCTCTTTCTTACTGGAGTGGAAGAAGTCAGCACCCATGGGGGAAAAATTCAATCCTGGCACTTATTCTGAGAAAATCAATTTCATTGGTAATGTAGAGGCCAAGTACAGATGAATTGAATGAAGCAGGTTTGATTTTTCCATTACATTTTAGGAATTAAAGGGGGAAATTCTGTAAATTCCATTTGAATGAAATTTAATCTCGTTGCTTTCTGATGATTAATTAACTTTGGGTGCTGAGAGAGTTCTTGGGGTGTATTCATAACCATTAAGAAGTTAATATATTTTATATATTAGACAGGGTTCTTCAAATAAACAGAATCAATAAATGGCGTATGTATATAGAAAGAGATTTATTATTAGAAATTGGTCCATGTGATCATGGAAGCTGGAAAATCCAACACTTTCATTGTGAGCTTGAATGATAGCAACTCAGGAGAGACAAAAATGCAAGTTTAGTCTAAAAGGTGGCTGGCGACTCTCAATGTTTCAGGTCTATGTTCCACTTCAGGTCCAAAGACAATCAACTAGAGGGTTAGGAAGAGCCAGTGGTGTAGATAAGTTTGAAGGTAATTTTCTGGAGGATTCTTTCTTGCTAGGGGGAGGCTGGTCTTCCCAATCTAGCTAGGCCTTCAACTGAATGGAGAAGGCTCACTTACATTATGGAGGAAAATCTAGTTCACTGATTTAAATGTTAAATGTCATCAAAACATCAGGAATAATGTTTGACCAAATATGTGAGCACCTTTTGACCCAGCCAAGTTGACACATAAAATTAACCAACACAGAAATTTTATATATATATATATATATATATATATATATATATATATATATATATTTAATATATAGTATCATCTAATCTCATAAAAGAGTAATAAGCTAATTGTGTCACTCTGCTACATCCCAAGCCATGCCAACCAGCCAATCAGAGCAACTTTATGCAAATTAACCCAACCAAGATGGCGCCTGGAAGCCATGGAGCTGGAGCAAACAGTAGGCTTGGTTGCCCTGGTGATGGGGGAAGCCAAGTTTCCCAGCAGCCTAGGCTGCTGTGGCCTCTGCTCAAAGCAACAAAGTTTGAATTATATAAGATAAATCCCAGATATCTGCTTCCAGCCAGCCACACTGGGAGCTAGGGTCACTGGGGGCTGTGGCCAAACTGCAAACAGCTATCAGCCCCTCACCCAGGATGACCCCACCCTCATGGGAGAGGGCCCCTGCTGGGGGGCTTGGCCAGCCTGAAAACAGCCTGATAGCTGCCAATATAGTGGTGGCGGTGGGAGTCTCTCCTGCCTCCTCAGCAGCACTAAGGATGTCTGACTGCAGCTTAGGCCTGCTTCCTGCTGGCAAGTGGACATCCCCCAAGGGCTCCCGGGCTGGCAGAGGGATGTATGACTGCCATCTTAGGCCCGATCGCCTGGGGAGCAGGCCTAAACCAGCAGGTGGACATCCCCCAAAGGGTCCCAGACTGCGAGAAGGCACAGGCTGGGCTAATCCCCCCCCCCCCGAGTGCACAAAAATTTGTTATATAGTTCTCTAGTTCTATATAATAAAGAGGAAATATGCAAATTAACCCTCACACCCTCATAAGATGGCTGCCTATGACCAGGCCAGCAGCTGGGTTAGTGATGGACGACCAAATGACTGAACAAGCAGGCTGTATGGGGCGACCAGGCCAGAAGGGGTTAGTGAGGGACAACTAGGCTGGTGGAGGGGGCAGTTGGGGGCAACCAGGCCAATGGGAGGGTGCAGTTACGGGCAACTAGGGTGGCAGGAAGGGCAGTTGGGAGTGACCAGTCTGTCAGAGGCGACAATTAAGGGTGACCAGGCTGGCAGAGGGAGCAGTTAGGGGCAATCATGTGAACACACAGAGGTAGTGAGGGCCAATCAGGCCGGCAGCGGTAGGGGGATGGATTAGGGGCTACCAGGCAGGTGAGCAGTTAAGAGCCAGTGATCCAGGACTGTGAGAGGGATGTCCAACTGCCAGTTTAAACCAGCAGTCAGACATCCCCCAAGGGGTCCTGGATTGGAGAGGGTGCAGGCTGGGCTGAGAGGACCCCCTCCCATGCACGAATTTTTGTGCATCAGGTCTCGCATGTGTGTGTGTGTGTGTACATATATATATGTATATGTATATACATATATATACATATATTTATATATACATATATGTATATATGAATAAACTAGTGTTTAACAACATCTAAGACTGAAACCTATATGTTCATGTTGATCAATGTCACCTCAATAAATTTAATTTTAAAAAATGAGATCTAAGATACAGTAGAAATTCTTGCATGTACCACAACCCAAAATTTTAGGGGAAAAAAGTGCATGTGAGGGTGACTACACCTTTCATTTTGTTAGCGTACATTTCTGTATGAGATTTTATTTTTTAAGTAGTCGTCAAATAAATACATAACATGAAATCATTGAATGATGATCAGATTTTAAATTCATGTTCCTTAAAAATAATTTTTTACTTATTGAAAATAAAAATACATGTCGTTGATTCATTTACACCTTCAAAAATGTAGGTATTATCATAAATCTGTAGAACATCCTTTCTGATTAATTTTCTAGTCATCAGTGTTACTCATCACATGCAGGACCTTGGTGATACTGTTCTTTGCTTCAGCTTCTCAATCATAACTCTGCACACTTTATCTACCTCAGATGCTCATTACTGCATATAAAGATTGTAAAATTGTTGAGAATGTGAAATCTAATTCAACACTTCTCTAAAAATACATCTGTGATTGCAGAGTTGTCTTTAAGGCATTTATCTTAAATTATGGCCTGACATCGCATTAAGCAAATGACAAATGATGATTCTATTCCTCTTGGGCCTGATTCCATAATGCTTTCTTTCTACATCAAAATCAGCAAAAAAGTCTAATCTAAATGAGGTCAGCAAAATAAAGACCATAGTGTCATGCATGTTTTTGAAGGAATACATTTAAATTATAATTAAGTTATGAAAAATGTTTTATATGAACAAAGCACAGACAGTTGTTTTTGATATCCTGAGTATTAGATGATTTCTTAGAATGTCTTTCCTGCCAATTTCTTTATACTAGTTATCATCTGTTCTTTGTCTCATTAGAACAAAACTGTAAAAAAGAATGTTGCATACATAGAAAACATGTCTGAATGGTTATGGAGATATTTCTTTTTTTAGTAAAATCCACAGATATAGATTAAGGTGACATCCTCTGACCTCTTGTAGCCCTGATGCTAAAAAGGCAACCCTTAGCAATATCACACCACCCCAAAAACATTGTGAGGCCTTACAGAGAATGTGGAGGATTAGGGAAAAGACTATATAAAGATTTTAAAAAGCCCCCCAAAGAACAGGTAATCCAGGCATGAAATGTTCAGATTTGGAGGAAGCTGGAGATTTTAGTTCTATTCTCAGTACCAGCAAGCCCTTTGGAAGGATTTGGGAAAGTTGGAAAAGTTTATCTAGAGATCAAGTTTCAAGTAAAATAAGTTTTGCATATCCAGGCTTTCAGATCTGGATGAATCTGGAGCTTTTCATTCTATTTCCAGTCCCATCATAGGAACTATAAAGTCACAAGCAGAGAGGGACTTCCATTTAACCCCCAGGTGGGCCTGAACATTTTATCACAAGCTGAGGATCTGCAACTTTGTTTTTCTGGCTTCCAGATAGCTTTACAGAAAAAAAATTAAAATTGTGCAAAATTAAATAAATAAATAACATGAGAATTTACTCCTGTTTTGAAAACCAACCAACTTTTTCTCCTGGCATCTGCAAGCTTCCAGAAAAAGTCATATTTAATATCACTAGGAATTCTCACTGTGGAAATCAGCAAGGAGTTCCATGCTTAGGAAACAAGTATATTAAAAAGTAAAGCTTTTTTCAATTTTTTAAAAGAAAAATTATTCACTTATGCAAAGATGAGGGATGTGCTCAAAGTTCACATTGTTTCATGGTTTATACCCAATATAGTACAATTTTGCATAACTTACACGGTTCTTGTATTCTATATATTTCACTTTTTTTTTGTTTTGTTTTTAAATTGCTCTATGGCATTTCTTTTTATTTTTTATTTATTTATTTTTTTAAATTATTACATAAAGTTTTACAAAGATTGGTACATATATCTCTTTTTCTCCCTGCCCTTCCCCCAGCCTCCCCTACCCCCCAGTGTTTTGTGTCCATTAGTTATGCTTAAATGCATGCACCAAAGTCCCTTGGCTGATCTGTTACCCCCCCCAATGTTCCTGTCCTTGTTGCTGTAATTTGACAGTCTGTTTGATGCTGCTCTGCCTCTGTATCCATTTTTGTTCACCAGTTTATAATGGTTATTATACAGCACCTAGGGCATTGGAAACTAAAGAGAAAATAAACAAATGGGACTTTATCAAAATAAAAAGCTGCTGCACAGCAAAAGAAACCATCAGCAAAACAACAAGAAAACCCACTACATGAGAGAACATATTTGCCAATGTTATCACTGATAAAGGTTTAATCTCCAACATTTATAGGGAACTCATACAATTTAACAAAAAAAAGACAAACAATCCAATCAAAAAATGGGCAAAGGACCTAAATAGACACTTTTCAATACAGGATATTCAGAAAGCCAAGAGACATATGAAAACATGCTCAAAGTCACTAATCATCCGAGAGATGCAAATCAAAACAACAATGAGGTACCATCTCACACCTGTCAGAATGGCTATCATCAACAAATCAACAAATGACAAGTGCTGGAGAGGATGTGGAGAAAAAGGAACACTCGTGCACTGCTGGTGGGAATGCAGACT